>JAVSBV010171181.1:0-13842 GCA_033117975.1 Parotocinclus spilosoma | reverse complement strand
GAGAGAGAGAGAGAGAGAGAGAGAGAGAGAGAGAGATCGATCACAGGATACCCTTATATTTACAAAACAAAAGGGAAAATAACATATCTGAATACCCCAGCAAATAATGAGGGGGCTCATATCTATTGTCTGGAATATGGCCACCAAACTGGATCATGGGCAAGTTTTTTTTCCCCAATGGGAAGGTGGTCATGTAGCATATCAAAGAAGACCAGAATTGTCTCCAAAATTGATTTCCACAATCTCTCAATATCTCTTGATATCTCAAAGTTATCAACATAGAAAGCTCATAAACTTTTGTTGTTCAACACAGGTAACTGAAGATTAAATTGATTATTCTGATCTCTGGGGAACACAGCTGCCGTATCGTAGCCACAGACTTCAGCACCCAGAAAGATCAATTACCCTCATAGCCAAATTCCAAGAAAAATGGACTGCGGACAACAAGCCACATAGTAGACATCCGAAAGCCACAAATGAAAAAACCTTAACAATGATTTTGGCAGCCTCTGTGAGATGTAATCACCCTTTAGATGTAACCTTGTGTGTGAGACTGAAATGGCCACACAGCTAGTGGTTTTTGTGGTTAGGGTCTTTTTGGCAGCCTGTTCTTCTTCCACATAACGTAGGTGCCTACAATGGCCAGGCAGCCACCAAAAGACACTGTTATAATTATGTTTCTTCAGAGAGAACATTTTATGTAGAATGCTTATGTAAAATATTTATCCTTTAGCTCATACTCACCAGGCTTCGAAATTGGTTATGGAGCAGTTTGGATGACCGGCTCAGTGAGGTCTGCGAGACCAGGGATTCGAAGGACTTGATACGGTGGGCAGTTGAGTGACGTGTGCATACAGAATCACTGCCAATCCCAATATCTTTCCCATTTAAGGTAAACAACACAAATATAAATTGTAAACTTATGTTAGCTAGGTATTAAAACAACATTACATTTAGTTTCTTGACACTGCATCATGCCTCTAGATACTTCACTGACATACATATCCCTACAAAATAATGAATTACTCTTGCAGTTGACACTCACCAGCAGTAACTTTGTTGAGAGCCACTAATGTACTGAGGACTTTGTTGAAGTTCTGGCTTTGAACCAGGTCACTTGCTTCAAATGGCTACATAAACGAGAAAGAGAGAGAAATCAGCGTTAATATATAAAGACATCCATTCTATTAAGAGACATCCTACTTAGAACTTGGGGTATTCACATTGCCACTAAAATCATTATAAAATCAACCAGCAAACTATATTATTATTGGAATTATAATATTGGTGTGTTTTAGGTTATGCAACCCATGGGACCGAGAGGCAAGAGCCAACTGATGGAAACAGAATTTATTAGGGACCTGGGTGTAATGGGTGGTAGGGTGGTTTGAACCCTGTGATGGGCTAGTGCTTTGTCCGAGGTTTACCAGGATAAGCAGGGGTAAAACAGTATGCTTAGCTTAGGTTCTCAATATAGGCCAATTTTATAACGCACAAGTTGCACACTTATTTTCCTTGTCAAGTGTACAAATAAGTTTCCTCTCCCCTATATCTTAATGTCAGCATTAAAGCATGTTCAGTATGAAATTGAGGCCTTAAAAATGTGATTTCGTGCGTTTCTTTATTTCATTAAAGAAACAAAAAACAAACAAACACAAATGGTCAAGTGTTATCGCCTTCGGCTCATGTCTGTGACCAAACCTCAGCCGCAATGTTATTTGTGATAATACACCCAGTCTTGTGTTCTATTGCTTAAACTGAGCATGGTGAAAGCATAGGACTCATTGGTTGAACTGTTGGGGCATTCAGTTGGGATCTAACAACATCGGTGATGTGCCTCAAACAGTTTACACCACAGACAAAGAGATGCTTGTGTGGGCATGCTGCAGCTGACTGGGGCAATGCCAGGATACCTTAGACTAAACATTTTACATTGTAAGGAGGATCCTGCAGCATCACACGTGCTACAAAGCAGAGACATTCTGGAGGTATAAATAATAAATAACAGCATGAGACAGAGCAACTGAGCCCGTCCATAAAAAATGGAGCGTTATAAGAGAAAAAAAAGCACAGAAAATGTTCCATTAATGGCTCTGATTTAATGCGTCAGTCATATGATCAATTCATTATATATAAGGAGTGTCACCTGACAGTACAGCACACTCTAAGAAAGAGTACAATGTTTAGTCTGTTTAATAATAGATGCCCAAAAGATTGACCAAAATACAATGATTAACTCGAAATCAACCCAGAGCTCCATCAAAACATAAATAAACAAAGGTTTAAGAATGGCCGTAGTCCAAAGAATTAAATGTGATTAAAAATCTAAGGGCAGATCTCACATGCTGTGTACACAATATTACCTAAGAACACTTAAGAGTTCTGCAAGTAACACTGCACAAATAAGACATAAGAACACAAAAACTGTTAGCTTGCTACAAGAATCATTTAATGGCTGTAATATCTGCCAAAGAGGATATTACTATATATGGCCTGTCTGCAAACAAACAGTTCATTAAAATGGTTCATTAAATTTTGCAGAAATGCATTATACTTGCATCATGTCATGTTTGTTCCCTGTTCCAGATGAGAAGAAAAACCCATTTTAACCGATCCTTGTTACTTAATGTGAATAATTTAAAAAGTGCTCCATGTTAATAATAATTTCTATGATCTTAGATGATCTTAATTGCACGGTTGTGCTTATACAGGTACTAGCCATTTAACTCCCCGTTAACTTCTGTAAAATATAAGCAGTGTTTTATTTTAAACACAACATGAAAACATTTGGAACGATATAGTAAAATACAGCAACTTATCTATGTATCTTATTACCAAAAAACATGCCTTTTATGCCATTTTGATATGCCTTTCAAGACTGATTCTTTTTCTAGCAGCAGGTGTCAGGGGGGTTGCACTTACTACACTGCTCACAAAAAATGGGATATTTCATTAAGGGATATTTCATTATTGTAAGCAGTATATTTTTTGTCATTGAAATGTGAATTACCCGTGTAAAATGTGTCCCAGCAGTTGAAAAAAGAACCGGGTAGTGCATAAGAGCCACAGACTATGATTTATGGCCCCTCTGTCACATTTCAGGACAGTTGGAGCATATCATAATTGGAGTGAGATTTAGAATTTGGATTTGGTTGATAGTGTCTCTCTAGTACAGATATGCAGATGCATATAATATTAGATTGTACAATATACAATAAGGTGCAGTGTGCATAGTAATGCAACAACAGTAGACAATGCCAATTTAAAGTAATTAATTATCCTAACATGCATGTCTTTAAACTGTGGGTTAGTATCCGGATTAAACCCTGACAGACAACAGGTGGACATACAGACTCTACAGAGAAAAAAAAAAAAAACTTAGTGGACTGAAAACCCTGGGATTGAACCCAGGACCTTCTTGCTATCAGGCAGCGGTCCTACTCTTGAACTACTTGAATGTCGGAACAACACAAGTTTAAATAACTACCATGGCAGCAACTGCTGAAGCCTTGAACCAGCCAGGTGGGTTAAAAAATGCTAGATCTCTATACGACTTCTACTAGAACGATAGCTACCTCCAACTAGATTATTATTGTTTGTAAATAAAGAGAAAAAAATAGAGTTCTATAGCTGTATATGCATTAATAGTTGCCTAGGTAGTTAATGTCTGTGTTATTGTCTTATGAACTGTGTGCATGCTCTTGTTCTAGCTGTTGTACCTCCATTTTTACTTTGGGTATCCTAAGTAACATTTTATTTTGTATTCGGTCCGTTTCAGTAGCAGGTTGAAGTCATGTCATCCCTTTTAGGTCAGTGTGAGATGATTTTTTTTTTTCTTATTCTGCATAAAAATCTGTTAAATTCAGCTAAAAAAAATGTGAGATACTCAGAAAAAATTCGTTTACATCTTATAAATGTTTTAACTATGGCTGTAGTTTTAGTTTTACCTGAACTGTTCGAAAAGACTGGTTCAGTTTGTATTGTATATTTCATAATGCATTTTATACTCATTCATTGGCTTATCCTAGTCATGGTTGCAGGAGAGGCACTGCCTAACCTAGAACCTCAGAGCTGTGAGGCAGCAGTGCTAACCACTGCATCACTGTGTTACCTGTATTTTATTCTGTTTTAAAAGATTTTCCTCTTCCCAAATACTACCAAATGTTTCAGTTCTGACAATTTTATCTTATTTTGAATATAAACAAAAAACTAGCCAGGAAAAATAGCAGGAAATCGGAGCACGGTATTTATTTCACTGTAAACAAGTTTACAAAAACACACAGAAAATTACAATCTGTCATTAATTGTTCGGGAACAAGGAACAGAACACGGAACTACTCACAATGTGGCCATGATCACTGGTGGTGCAGTGTCATTTCTAGGTCTAAAACACAGGGGTGTGGCTATACCAAAATTCTACCCAACTGCAGCTCTTCATTTTTTAGCAATAATATTAATGTGTGACAGGATATGCAAGTAAAAAAAATATATATTTACGTATTTCAATATATTTATACTGCATTAACTACTTATTTTTTATTTACATAAACACACGACAAATCTCAGAACAAAAAGGTCCAGAGTTCGAAACCCACCATTAGCAAGCTGAAACGAGGTCTATGAGCAAGGCACGTAAACCACCACAGATTGGACTGTAGAACTGAATCGGAAGTAAATCGCTCTGAATTTACTGTGGGACTGCACAGTACTAATGTGGTATCCATTAAAGGGCAGCTTTCACAAATATGCTTAGCACAAAATACATTGGTTCTATAAGAAAAGCTAACATAACGGCACGTTTGAAATTTATTTGAACCAGCACCATTCATTTTCGTACCATTTATTTTTCAAGGCAGAAGCACAAACGGGCTCAATGACTTTAAACTTGTGCAGGCACTATTCTGCATGTCAACATAACTTAAAGCAGCACTGGAATTGCTCAGCTACGGATAAACACCAAACAGAGACAATACCAATTGTGACTCATGAGGAAAAAAGTTATCGGAAATAAACACATCAAAACATACAGACATTTGTACAACTTCAGTCCTAGTTTAGATACACTACAATGCTGAACAGAAAATGTCTGAAAATGTTTGTCATTAAACAGCTAGCAGAAGACATCTTTTAAATCTCAAAGCCTGCTGTCCTCGATGCACTTGAGTACACACAGGCGCTATCCTAACCCATCTGGCTTCATAATAAATGCGCATAATTCAGCATGCTGCAGTCTGGCTCTTTTGTATTATCACACATATAGACACCTATATCCCAAATGGCACATGCTCAGTGTCTGACCTGCCAGACTGAAAGTATAACTCATATTACCCAAACTCAGGATGGATGTTTGTTTAGCTTAAACTGGGGTAGTGACGGTTTAACCACTCATTTGAAGAATGGTCATGGACCACTACATCTACAATTTTCATTTAGTCATTTAGCAGACACCCTTATCCAGAGCCACTCACAACTGATCTTACACTCCCAGTAATTATGAGTTAAGGACCCAACATCAGCAGCTTGGCATGAAGGATTAAACCCTGGACCTTTAAGTCCTCAGTCCAGTATCTTAACTTATTAGGCATCACAGTCTACATCTAGTAAACTATATAACTAAAAGTAATTCCACTGACACTGCAATACAGTGAAACGAAAAAGCTGAGCACACACGAACTGCGGATAAAAAGCTGAGGGATTTATGAATAACAGATATTAAGTGATGACATCACTGACTTAAAGCAAGGTGTTATTTGATAACCCATTAACACAGCATGCTCAATCCCAAGCAGAAAATCACGTAACCGAACAAAGGCAGACTAACCATAACCAGTTACACACTTTAACAATTCTGCATTTCTAACGTTGTACTGACTCTGTAATGTTTTTCACTCATTCACAAGGCGTATTACGGTATGGCTATAAAGTGTTGTGGTTCTTCTTAAGACAATGCATCTCGTTTGCCCCTCTGTCCCTGGTCGTGCCTCCTACTGCCATTCCTCGGCTCTCTCAAGTCTCCTTTGTTAATTGTTTTCCAAAATTCCTCCTTTAAAGCGTTTGCGTTGCAAAGTCACACCGTTTTCAGATTTGGTTTATTATAGTGACTTAATAAAAAGAAAACAAACTCACCTCGACCCGAAACGCTGCACAACCCTTGAGGAACTCCTTTATATTGCTCAGGCATTCGCACTCGTTTTTGGGTTCTTGAAAAACCTGGAGAAAATGAAGCAAGCACCGTGAGCAAAATCAAGCAGGATTGCGCGCGTCTCTCTGTGCGTGTTGTGTTCAAATCTAAAAGCATGAGTGTGAACGCTTTAATCCTCATGAGTGTCCACTGAGCGGACCAAAGCGCGTCCTGCACTCCTCTCAACTACAAGCCCAAGCTAGGAAGCGGGAGCAGGAGACCGGAAATGACGCTGCGCGCTGCAGCTTGGCAGGGACACATGCAGCGCTCATGTGGCGGGCAAAATAAACCTAGATTCCCCCCAAACAAGGGCGCCATCCGACCAGCTTTATGAGCCCGAGTGAAATGTGGCTATGTAAAACTGAAGTCACGGTGGGAAAAAAGTTTTTTTTTCCCTGGATTTCTGAGGAGAACTACACACCACGCAAATTCACTACAGGCACTACATTTCCCACAATGCCACCGCACCTTTACAAAATCCTGAGAGGCTAATGCTTTCAGTCAGAGCCGGTTTATTTCTTTTTAGTGTGGAGTAATGGACATCCACAGATATTTAAAAGAACGCCACACTGCAGAAAAGGTAGGCTAATGATAGCTCAACGCTATATGCTTATTAATGCAATTCTAAAAAAATATTCAGTGTTAATTTGTTCTTAATTTTTCATTAACTCATTCTCATGCCCACATTAGCTTTAAATCACTGATCTATTTAATGTATTTAACCTGCTTATTTTATATGCCGAGTTGTGCCCCTACTAGCATACTTATTGGCACCCAGGAGAGTATAGATCTACCCTTCTAAATTATGTGTGTGCCCCAGTACAAGTAGCCTTACTTGTACTAAACGTTACTTGGTTTGGTTTGGTTGGTTTAAAAGCTGAGCTGTGTTTAAGGTAAATAATGCAATGATTTGGGTAGACGACTGGTAGACAGCTGTTTTATTGTCCATTATATGTTAAGATATGCTCAGTTGCCTTTTTTATTATTTACAACTATGGGGCAGCACATTGCCACAAGAGAATAGCGCAGTCATTTCACAGCTTTAGAGCTCCCCAGTTTGATCCTAACCTCGGACTCCATCTGGTGGGTCTTACTCTTTCTTTCCAATGTCCATGTGTGTTGCTCTGGGTACTCATTTCCCTTACAATCGAAAAGAGATTCATCAGGTTAACAAATCGCTCAAAGTGTGAGCACGCCTGACTAGTATTCAGGGACTTTTTCCTTGTCACTCTTGTCCTAGGCTTACTCAGTTTGGGATTGTTTTTTTTTTTAAGATAATATAATGCCGTAAAGCTGCCTTAAGACAATGCTCCATTGCTATATAAATACAACTGACTTGACTTGACTAGTATCAATATAAATTTGCTCCTCGCATGATTAGTCATTGATGTGGATGTGATAGTAAATAAATAAACAAACAAACAGTCTAGTTTGGTCTAATATCTGCACAAAACATTTTCCAATAGCCTTCTCTATCTACAGTAGTGGTTTCCTCCTCAAAAAGCCCAGACATGCATATAACTGATGTTCAGCATTATTCTGGGCTGTTTAGGTTGGACTAATAAACAGTAACAATCAATAACCAATGTAAGAGAGACCTTTATTTGCTTAGAGGTTACCCGGGTTTTCTTTGTGACTTTGTAGACTACTACACTCCTTGCCCTTGGAGGGAGCTTTGTTGGTTGTCCACTTTAGAGATTTTAACAGTGCTCTTATTTTCTCCATTCATACCCAGTCTGACTGTGGATTGGTAGAGTCCAAACCCTTGAGAAAAGGCTTTGTAAACTTTTCCAGCCTGAAGAGCATCAACAACTCTTGATGTTTCTGATTTCATCAGAAATTTTATTGATGTAAGATAATTCCTCAAGCCCAAACATACTTCCACAAACAGACCCCTGTTTTTCAAATGCAACATGGTGCCCACTCTGTCATTCCATTGATTGAAAACACTCAACTCCAATATTGCCTCCACATTACCTGATAATGCTACTGATTCATATACTTTTGTAACTCACAGATGTGTAATATTGTAGAGATTTAATATGGGAGATATTTAGTCTGGAGCTGAATTTCGTTTTCTATTGTAAACCTGCCTGGAACAGGGTGTTTGTGTATTTTGGCTCTCACACACAGATTGAAGAATGACTAAAGACATCAACATTGCATAAGACCATGTTTCCTAATCTGCTATTACATTCTGCTTTCATGCCAACAAACCATTTGCCAGGTGTGCCCGAAAAAAAACTAAGAAACCTTTTTTTTTTTTCAACGAAAAGGTGCTTGGCATTCACTGTACACTACTGCAATCAGGATATATGGTCCAATAAAAATGTTAAAAATCATCTTGTTCTATGGGAGTTATCTGTGATGCTATAAGTTGTTTTTCCTCCAAAAGTCCTTATAACTTTGTTAGGATATATCACATCATAATGTACCTAAAAAAAACACATGGTACATAACATTGTCCAGAGCAATTTATAACTGATGCAGTCTTAGTAGATACAATCTTAGCGATTCAGGGGAAAGGGGTCTGATCATACACTTTTTTCAGTAGTCCAGTACCATAATCAATGTACCGGTACCCATCCGGATTTGCTAAGGAGCTACAACTGATTGGCTCTTTCAGCAGGAAGCTACTGCTGAACCTATAAACACAAATCAGAAAAAAGTGGATAGTTTAGAAGATGCAATAACAATTAATTGCAGTGTTTCTTATATTTACTTTGACTTTTATTTCATTACAAACACCATAAACACAAGATGTTTGTCTGGTCACCTTCATTTCCTTCATTAATAAACTTTTATTACTCATTTCAGGCCTGTAACATATTCTCAAAAAGTTGTTAGGGACTGCAGTAGCCTAGCGGTGAAGGTACTGGACTCTGGACCTGAAGGTTCAGGGCTCAAGTCCCACCTCTGCCAAGATGCCACAGTTGGGTCCTTAAGCAAGGCCCCTAACACACAATTGCTTAAATTGTAAGACTTGTATTAATCGTAAGTCGCTCTGAATAAGGGCGTCTGCTAAATGCAGTAAATGTTACAATAAAGCATTTCCATGTAATGTTGTTGTTCCTTCACACACTACCTAAAATACATTTTGGCAATGAGAATACCAAGTAATCAAGTTTTTTCAGTTATTATTTATACGTCTTAACATGTTCAGCAGTTTGGGATCTTCATTGTCGCATTTTATGTTTCAAATTTCTTCTTACGTCTTTGGTCCAAAGCGCACCGCATTTATTTCTTCCAAAATCTGTAACACTAATCCATCTGATCACAATACACATTTCCACTGTGTGATGGTCTATCATAGATGCCTCAAAGCCCAGAGAATTAAGCACAGCAGGTTAACATGAGGCTTCTTTTTGCAAATTGTAAATTATTTTATAATTTATTTTATAATCTATTTTGTTTTATAATTTAGTTTATTTTCAAATTTTCTATTACTGATTTAACTTTTAATATAAACTTGTTATTTATTTATTGACCTGGTATTGTTGTAATTTGATATACTTTGGTATTTATTTAGTTAGCATCTAGGCCACCCATGGAGGATGGGTCCCCTGTTGAGTCTCAGTCCCCCCAAGGTTTCTTCCTACCATTTTAGGGAGTTTTTCCTTTCCACTGTCACCCTAGGCTTGCTCAACATGGGATTGGCCTTTTAAGACAGTGTAATGTTGTGTAGCTGCTTTGAGACAATGCCCCATTGTAAAAAGCGCTATTGAAATAAACTTGAACTTGAACACTGTAAGATATTAAGTGGCATTTGTGAATAAACTTTGTATTATAGGTGTGTAACCCATGCCCCTCTTCTATAATTATGAGGAAACATGCTTTATACTGTTAGCCTATTATTATACAAATTACTAGTATACTATTATATTAATATTATTATACTAATACTTAGTATTATTAGTGCTAGGCCAAATGGTAAGCATATCATCTGCATTTTTTCCATAAGCTTGTAGTTAGGCAATGTTAATGTGAGACCTGAGCCTGCTTTGCCTTGCAAAGATTGTCAATTCTTGGAGCAAGGTTTTCACAGACTTGACAAGAAAACTAGAATGAATAGCGTTTATAGTTTATAGTTTATGTAGTTGCTCTGTCTTTGCGTCACTGGTTCAAAGCCCTTTGTTTTAATCGGTATAAATTGAACTGTGGTTGATTTGTTTGTTATAATACTCAAATCGCTTGCATTTCGACATGGGGGGGGGGGGCTACTGCATCTCCTTTGTACTAATAGCCAGTGTTATAGGCCTGAACTGCAGGAATGGATGTTATTAACGAATAAAATTAAGTTGACCAGACAAACATATATATATTGGATTCATACTGTCTGCAATGAAATAAAAGTGAAAGTACATTGCTAAAATAGTGGCTTTTGTTACTATTTGCACTTTCCATAATGTCAAAACGTTTTCTGATTTGTACAAATTTAAAAGCAAATCCACTCTGAAGTGGTTATGTAAACCCTGCTAAGAACTTGCATGTTAAGCTAATAGCAAGCGAAGATCAATGATCCTGGAGGAATGTCTCAGATTCCTTGCTCTGGATCCTCTAATTTCATCAAGAATAATATACGTGATGATGCAGTACTGTTATTTTCACAGCGGGAGGTTGCTCCACACAAAGGTATCAATCCTTGCAACATATAGATTTGTTGCATATACACTGCTCACAAAAAATCGGGGGATATTTCAAAATGTATATGAAGAGGATCCCATAAGAACTGCTGGGCAATCTGATCCTGTCCATGCCCCACTGGCAGTGTGTTTTGGCAATCTTGGGTGACTGTACCCGCTACTGAACAGTCAATGTTTAGCACTCTCGTCCTGTTTGATATGCTTCTGTTCACCCCAGTGAATATGTCACTTGTTACTCAACCATGATAACAGAGTTTGCATCTCATTTTCAAAACAACTTTATTTGACTTTTAATTTGCTTGTTTAATGAAATAAAATCAAATTCTTCTTTTTAATCACTTCATATGGAAATATCCCCTGAATCTTGTGAGCAGTGTAGTATATGTTGATCAAATTAATTCATTTAAAAGCTATATTTCTTTATTTTTTCTAATAAACCCTTATGTAGCAGCTGTGCACACATACAAAGAATTATGCTCTAAATTCCATTTAAAAGATAGATAGAAGGTTGAAGGCCTGCTCTTAGATTCTATTACCTATATAAAGTTATGTTTATAAAGCACTCAGCAAAGAAGCTGTATGATTTCTCATTCCTTACATTTGTTCAACAGAACTGAAATTGGATGTTGACCATTCATTATCACACTCAAATAGTAGTTTAGATATTTTGCACACAGTGTTTAAACACAGTGTTATAACAATAATATTAAAGTACATTATGAAAACATTTACTGCAGTACTGTACTGTACAATACAGTCATTCCTGCCGTTAATAAAAGGAATGTTACCATGTTTTTGCCTTAAAGACTGCAATTCCTTTTTCTGTCAGCAGGTGTCATAAGAGTCTACTTGTACTAGTTTGTCATTCAGGCATGAATAAATATATAAGACTATATATTTTATTCTGAATTCTTAAGACCTACATACATTAAAGCAAAAAGAAGTTGATGTGGATGGACATTAAAGGGTGCATACCTCTATCGGTAAAATATCTTAGAATTGTCTAATCAACTCTTACATATCATTATTACATTATAAAAATTATATTATATTATCAAAAGCTTGTATTGTGTTCGATTGAAGCAGGGTGTTGGTTTAGAGAATGAATCATAGGCTATAGATAAAGGCCTTTAACTGACAATACGTTGGCAGTTCATACAAACAGATCAGCAGGAACACGCCTGCTATGACTTATTGCAGGTCTTCTGGCTGCACTGCAGCTCTTGCTTCACTTAAAAACGACATTTGGGTAAAATACAGAATTACGGTGTGAGCTCGGTCTGAGATTATGGATTTTTATACCACTAACAGAAAAGGCCTCACTGAAATAGCAAGCGGGGTTTTAAAAGGCATCCTAAAGCAAGAAATGTATTCGGCTATTTTGTGGTTTATACTGTATATACAACTGCTCACAAAATTAGGGGATATTTTATTATGGGATATTTCTTTTTGAACGATTCCCTCATTTTTCTGAGCAATATATATTGCATTTAGGCACTTCCAGTGTTTAATTGTTTATGGTTAATAAGTAACCACAGATGACATACAAGCTATTTATGAGCCTATCGACCCCTATTCAGAGTATCCCCCTTTTTCAGTAACACGACATGGCCTTGTAGGTTGGTCTGTCTTTTAAAGGTAATCTTCCCGAAGTCAGTACATACAGCACTGTTTTTTTTAATTCGGAATCTAAATACAACCAGTCATGCCTCCAGAATAATATCTATTTAACATAATGTGCGCTGTTTTTGCTTGAGCTATCTCATGCGCATGTAGCATCTGGTGCTATTCACTGCTGCTATGATCACGTCCAAACCCTGTAATAGATACGCTAATATAAGGATCCACCAGAATGTGGCTCTGAACAGTCGCAGCACATGATGGCGCAAAAAGATGGTGCATTATCGAGAAGCATCGCTCTTACTTGGTCGGTGGTGCCGGGGCGCAGGCGTTCGATGAGCCTGCACAGCACCACACCGTCCTTCAGCGCGCCCTGCAGAAACGCTGCCGGGTCCGACACGCTCTTTTTCGGCGATTCCAAAACACCGAGCGTGATGAGCCAAGTAACCGTCTGCTCCGCCGGGTTCATTGTGACTGTCGACGTGTCCAGATGTTACAAAACGATGCTTCTTGTTGAACGAAGTGCCCCCATTTTCCACGCAGCCGCCCGTCTGGATGTGGCCGGTCCGTCCTTCTGAGCTCCGTGTGGCTTTACTGAAGATGAAACGTGCGTGATGTCGCTGTCAGAACGCTTCTCACAGGAACACACCATCCACCTGCCTCGTCTGCGCTTCACCTTCTGTCTGATGACATCACTACCACATCGACTGCTTTGTACGCTCAGGGGTCGGTTTTACAGGTTTTAACGTCTGCATTCTGCTTCAGACAAGCGAATGAGGTTACTACAAAAATGTGCAGAGTCCAGGCAAATGTTCATCAAATGCACTCTTTTTACAGCCTATAAAGTTTACATATGATAGCATCCAGCTTAATAAGCATCGACAGCACCGTTTCTCCTATTGGGAAAATAATTTATAGTACGTACTGTAAATGGTCACGGTTTTAAAGACGCTTCTTCAGTCGTCCGCCAGGTGGAGCTCATCCATGCAGAACTTGACTAGACTAGGAATTTCTCGCTATACTAACCATACGGCAGGAGAATACGATTTGAAGACGCTGAACAGACTTTTAAAAGGATATATAGTCTAACACCGTCTCAGATCTAGTCGCAGTTTTTAGTGCCAGACTAGACACAGACAGTGGTTTTATAATTTATAATTTAGTTTACTTTCAAAATTTTCTATTACTAATTTGAATTTTATTATTAGTCTGTTATTTATGTGTTGACCTAATTTTGCTATCATTTAATATACTTTTGGTATTTATTTAGTTATCATCTAGGCCACCCATGGAGGATGGGTCCCCTGTTGAGTCTTGGTCCTCTTCCTACCATTTTAGGGAGTTTTTCCTTGTCACTGTCGCCCTAGGCTTGCTCAACTTGGGATTGGCCTTTTAAGA
>JAVSBV010171162.1:0-13843 GCA_033117975.1 Parotocinclus spilosoma | reverse complement strand
ATTTCTGTCCTTCATCGATGTGATCCATGAAGTATTTCGGCAGGATAGTGGAGTAGTTTTGCCATTGCTTTCTCCACTCCTCCCCATTTATCCTGTCTTGGGACCGGCGTGCAGCTGTTTCCAGTTACACGGCTGGGGTGTTTTGCATACGCAAATTGCAATTTGGAGATGACAATTAACCTAACACGCATGTCTTTGGACTGTGAGAGGAAACCGAAGTACTGTGAGGCAAGCAGTTCTACCCACCAAGGCACTGTGCTTCCCATATATAAATATGTATATTATATATCTGTAATTGTTAATGGACGTTAAATATCACATTCTTAATGCTATTAATCACACAATAGCTCTTAAGGATTTTCTGATTCATTACTATCAGTCCTAAATATAAAGAGCAAAATTGGGAGACATCTAATCCTTGGCAACACCTTTAGGTGCAGCTCCAAACACACTACTCCAACCCCTCTGGGACGTTTGTTTATAAGTCTGACATCAACACTTGGTAGTTAGGTTACAATTCTCCCTTGGATAAGGGATCTGCTAAAAGACCTAAAACACACCTGCTTTTCTTCATGTAATACTATGAGCTGGCACACCACTTAAGCCTTCACACACCTTACGCTTATCATTTATTCATAAAAAATATTACAAATCAAATTGATATAAGATAGCTAGATCCATTAATGGTCAAGAGTATCTCTCATATGCACAGTTTGGGTAATTCAGTGAACAATTCAGTGTAATCATATGTGGCTCTGTTGAATCTGTTAGTGGAGATTATTGTATTGGGTGACTTAGTTAAGCTCGAAATTGACTCACTGCAAACAGGTGGCCGATGCAAACAGAAAGACCAATAGCAAATGCTGCTGAGCCCCTTAGGTCGGAACGCTTAGGGTCGCAGGTTGCAAAGACGGTGAAGACCAGCTCAAAGGTGATGAACAGTTCAACCACCAGAGCATGACCAGCAGAGATGTGAGTATTGACCTGCAGATGGCAGTAAAGCAGTTAGAAAGAAAATGACACTAAAATGCATTTGTTGTTGAGAAATGTTTAAGGCTACATTGGTTTAGTGCCATGGCCTTATCAGTCCCAGACCACGATCTAAACCTCACTGTGGGTGAGCTAAAGAGGAGTCTGAACAATAGATGACCTAGGATCTTGAATGAACTGGAGAGATTTTATAAAGAGGAACGGTCTCATATTCATTGCTTTGTATTGTAAAAGTTTTCTACTGGGAAAGGGAGGTTGTACAATGTATACAAATAATACAAAATAATAATTGTGGCATGTTTTCTAAAACAATTTCTTGATTATGCATTTTTCTCAGACTAAATTTACTTCCACTGGACGTTGGAATTTTCAGTGTAAAATAAAGTTAATACACTAAAATATGTTAGTAATTGTGCACTGCACTGTGGCCTAAACCACATCGGCAGCTGTACTTAATTTGTATGTGGTTTGAGACATGTAGGCATACTGTCTGATATACTTTGTTTCATATTTTATCCCCACAATTTATGGTCAAGCTTGCAGATAAACACAGAGATCACAGGTTCCCTGAAAGACAGTCCGTTGTAGTACTGTGGCATGATATCATAACTGCCCTCCAGTATTTTATTGCTGTCCAGAGGGCACTGCCAGGACCTGATCCTGGGCCTCTGAGGTGGTGAGCCAGCATATCAGACTGCAGCAATATTCACCAAGTGTATGTGGACATATGTTATGAAAACTCAATTAACTACAATTAGACAAATGATTACATTAAATGGTATAAATAATGTATCTTAGTTTTTATCTGAAATGATTATGTAATACACTTTTGGTGCACTGAGCTACGTATTTGGGGTGCTACGGGATCAGAGCTAAAGGAATAACGTTTTAAATGTCAGTAATTACTTTTATCTTCTTAATAACTGTAATGGAAAAAAATGCACTTCTGCCTGAATTAAGTCGCTATAGTAAGCGCGTTAACGGCCACAAATAATTAAAACACAATCTTCACCCCGAAGCAACATAGAAAAGAGAAGATCATGTTATCTGACTGACCGATGTAACACCCAGGCTCCCTCTTACTGTAGCAGGGGTTACACCGTATAGGATGGCTGCTCCGACTATAGCCCCCAAGCACTGTGCTCCCAAATAGAAGATGCCCTTTGCCAGACTCAGCTTGCGTGTGGCTACCATGGCTGCTGTGATGGCTGGGTTGATGTGAGCACCACTGATGTGGCTGAAGCACTGAACGAGTGTGGCTATGGACAGGCCAAAGCACAGGGAAATAAGGACAAGGTCAACAGGAGGGGTGCTGTCCTCTTTTGCTGCCCAGTTAATGGTGGAACCCAGGCTGAGAAGAACAAAGATGAGCATGGCTAAGAACTCGCCAGAAACTGCTCTCCAGAAGTCCTGTGTCCACACACCCTTAAAGGCAGCCATAACTCGATCACAAGTGCAAGAATGTGATGGCATACACCTCCTGAAATGAAAGAGAGGTAGAAGGGGAGAATATAAAATATATAAGAATATAAAATATTACAGAAAACACTTTTAATCAAAGGGTTCATACTGTGTCTGTGTTTAGGTTATCTGTCTATCTGGTTATATGCCTGAGGAACCATCTTTGTAGTCCTAATCAGGTTGGATATACAGGTTTAATACACTTATACTATACAACATCTGCATTGACATGAATATATCAAGATCACATTCTCAAAATGTATTGAAATCATTTAAATTACCTCATCTGTGTACTCATCTGTGACAATGCATGCATTGTCTAAATATGTACTGTCTCTCCTGCTATTTATGTTTATATGATGATTAATTCTGATTGATTAATATGATCATATACAGGAATTAGACAATGAAACTGAAACACCTGTCATTTTAGTGTGGGAGGTTTGTGTATCAAGAGCCACGGTATCCAGGGTAATGTCAGCGTAACACTAAGAATGAAGAACCACATCCAACAGGATTAACTGTGGATGCAGGAGAAAGAACTGTCTGTTGGGATCCACAGGGTCAATATACACAACCGGGCTGTTATAGCCAAACCTTTATCTAAAACCAGGTGTTTCAGTTTCATTGTCCAACCCCTGTACTCTACATATAGAGTATGTACTGTACTATATAAATACATATTGTATATACACTATATGTACTCAATGGCAAAAAATAGTGTACCCAGATAGAAATGTTTTGGATTTCTATGGATTTCAATTCATTGCTGCTAAACTCAGGCAGATATGTAAATGACTACAGGTGAGGTCAACTGAAGACCATACAAGATCAAGGAAAGTTTACTGTCACAGAAATCCCTCCTCAGTTACATTAAGTAAACCCCAAGAGCCAAGCCAAAAGGCCGAAAGCCAAGCATTCAATAGCATCACAAGGTGCTCTTTTATATACAGTCGATTCTGGTTAATAGGACGACCGGTTAATGGGACCAGCGGCTTATTCGGACCAAATCCTAAAGTACCAAAACAAATCCTATTAAATGTGTGTAATGTTATTCGCTTATTTGGACTAAAATTCCTCTTAATTGGACCAAAGAACGTGTACAGTATGTAATATCCGTAAAGAAACTCCCGAGTTTCTTCTCAGCCCTCTACTGCCACCTACAGGTCTTTGCCTAACATTTCTATTTACTACAAAACAAGCCACAAGTCGCCACTTAGCCACAGCAAAAGCGCATCAAATCACACTGGATAAGTTCTTCAAACTTTGACTGGAATTTTAGTAAGAACTTGTACTTACAGTATTATGCTTCGCATGCTGAGTACCTATACATTGTGTTGTAGATTGTTTCAAAAAACGTGGTTGCAAATTTATTTTGTGCATTATAATAATGCATTATAATGTGGTCCCATTAACCGGATTCGACTGTATTGTAAAAGCAATCTGGAATATGGTAATGAACTTCTAGTAATTGCAGCTTAAGTGCATGGCGTTACCTTCATATAAACGTACTTTCATATTTTACATTAAATATAAGTATGAAGTGTTCAGAAATTATGTTTGGCAAATAATAATAATAATAATAATAATAATAATAATAATAATAATAATAATAATAATAATAATATAAATATAATAATTCCAACACAAACAAAGGTGTTTATCAGTCAGACTTACCGAAGACGACCGCAAAATTTGCTCCCGGCTGAAAACTCCTCTTTCATCCCTTAATGAGCAGCATCCTCTAAATAACATTTAATGGTGATCGTTCCTACTGAAGCGCAGCAGCCTGAACTACGGTAACTACACTAGAACGCGCAACACTAACCACGCTCACAGCGCGCGTGCACGTGTGCGTAGTGAGGTGTAATTATCACTGTGATGACCCGATTCAATTCAACTATCTAGGCTAAATGTAAATGCAGGAATGTGACCACTGCTGGTCAGGATGTATTTTCTCCCCAAAACTAAGGCTTTGTATTGAGAAAAGAACTAAAGTGTTAAACTGTTTAATGTTCTATGTTAGGTTCCAATGTAAAGATTTAAATATGTTTAAGTTACACAATGTTAGAGTGCTCTGAAAAATATTATTTGAGTATGGCACAATTTTTGGTTTTCACAGTTTGCTGCATCAGTTTGGTCCCAGGAAAAACGCACTGTGCCATCTCATTGTAAAACTGTAAATTGCTTGACAGTTTTAATGTGATATTTTACCGTTTTAGTCATTTAGCAGATACTAGTGAGGATTGTGGAATAATGGCCTTGCTCAAATGCTCAACAATGTTTGTTTAGTTGAGCTGGTATACAGTCAAATCCGGTTAATTGGACCACTAGTAATTGGTTCCAGCCGCTTATTCGGACCAAATTTTAAAGTACCAAAAACAAAAAATCCTATTACATACGTGTAAAGTTATTCACTTATTTGGACCAAAATTCCGCTTAATCAAAGAATAAGAAAAAGAAGCCACAAGCCGGCACTTAGAGCAGATGAAAAGCGGATCAGCGATTTATGGGAGGATTATTGGAATCTCCGGGAGAATTTATGCCTTTATTAAGGTCAGGAAATCCGAAAAGTTGTGTTGACAAGAGCAAAACCAGTGGGAGGTGAACCCGCCCACCACCAATACTTGATTTTGCTCAAGCGCAGTCCGTCAAGAGAACACGTCAGATCACACTGCATAAGTTCAAATGTTGACTGGAATTTTGTAAGAACTTGTTTTTTACTGTATTATGCTGCACATGCTGAGTACCTATACATTGTGTTGTAGATCGTTTCGAAACACTTGGTTGCAAATTTATTTTTCAATGAACAAAGTTCATAAGCAACAGTAGTTCTTGTTTGTACGTTTGCTATACGTGTAAATCACACAATAAAGATTTGATAAACATTTAATATGTTACATAGCACGTTCAGTCTTCTAACATAGAGCATGTTTGTTAAATCGGACCAGCCGGTTATTAGGGCCAAAACGATCGCGTCCCGATGTGGTTCCATTAACCGGAATCGACTGTATAAGCTCCTGGACCTTCTGGTTCATAGTTCAGTACCTTAACTGCCACGTGGTGCTAGATTTCAAATTTTAAAAACAGTAAAGAAAATTAAATTTGAGTTTATATTTACACATCCGGGAAATTTTAGGCAGAAATAGCTCAAGTGGTTTTAGCACAAGTATAAAGGTATTAGTTGGCAGGTTTTGGCAAATTTATGTCAACAGCTCTTAGCTAAAAAAGTAAAATAAATGTCACATAATTGTATAAAACATATAATGAATAATTTTTTGTATTGTTTAAACAATTTAACATACAGAATTATTAGGAAAGTTATTAAATGCGAGGAAAACAGAATAGAAATACAAAAGATCATTTAGTAGTTTTGCGCTATTGCATTTTATTATCTTTGACTGACACCCAAACGGTCTCAGTTGTTCATCCTGCATTAGTACTGGTCTGTGTTGTTAAAATAAACACTGCTACAATGTAATTTGCTACAGTAATTTGTTATAGTTATAAGGCCAGAAAGGTAGGATGAGTTACATCACTCCATTTTTGATTAGCCAATTACTAGAGATAAAACTGTACTTGCGCTTCTACAAAAGCATTTTTGGAAATTCAGAAATAGCACCTTTTCTCCAGCTCCAACTCTTACCTCTAGTGGAACATCTATTGGTAGACATTTGCATCATGTCCATAATGAGGTTGCATTGTATTTTATAACCTGGCTGTGATGTTTCTAAAAGTTCATAAAAAAGTAATATATGTGATCAAGACAACGCAGAAGGATTTGTGTTAATTTGTAAGTGTTAGGAACGTAATTACCTTGAATAAATAAAACATAAACCAGGTAAATTAGCAATTTCTGAAAACAAAATGTCTCATTTTAGGTAGATAGAAGTTTTCTTTTTAGTCATTTTTACACAGACAATAAAGCAGAAGCCCCTGTGGGGATGCTATAAACTGTCCTCATTTTTTACATAACTGTTCCACAGTTTACAACAACTTATTTTTTCACACATTAGTGCTTGGTAAATCAATCAAAGGGAGATTGAACCTTTCATCATGCCCATGTTTTTATGTTCTCATTAGCAGGAGGCTGAAAAACAAACGTCTCATTGTATGCAGGCAATTGTGAATGTTCATGCAGGCTTAGTCAATCTGAATATTTGTTCTGTCCTAATAATGAACTCGTTATGCAACATTTTTTCTCATAGAAGGTGGGTACAAATAATTTACAGAACACCCCTGTTCTATCACAACATCAAAAAATATGTCATCCCAGTATACTGTATATTTTTCTAAAAGAAGGATAATAATATGCAATCATTATATAAACATTTATATCCATTTGCTTCTTGGAAAATTGTGAACACATTACACTAAAGCTTTCTTTGAATTCAGTTTAATTCAATTCAATTTTATTTGTATAACGCTTTTTACAATAGACAAGGTCTCAAAGCAGCTTTACATATATATATATATATACAGTATATATATATATAAACAAGTGTCACAAAATGAATTCCCTAATGAGAAGCCAATTGTCGACAGTGGAAAGGAAAAACTCCTTGAGATTAAGAGGAAGAAACCTTGAGAGGAACCAGACAGTATGGGGAAACCCATCCTCTTTTTGGGTAATAAACATAATGAACTTTATATATAAAACATTTAAATGTATTAACTCCATGAAGAGAGGGAGCATCTTTGGCATGGCTAATCCTTCCGTCTGATAGGAGAGGGAGCATCTTTGCATTGCAGGAAATAAACAAATCACAAACACACACACACTAAGGGCCATTTTATAAACAGCAATTAATCTAACACACATGTGCTTGGACTGTGGAATGAAACCGGAGTACCCAGAGTAAACCCACACAGACACAGGCCATGCTGATCCACCCTGGTATTGAACCCAGGACCTTCTTGCTGTGAGGCAGCGGTGCTACCCACCGAGCCACCATTCTGCTTTGCAAACTAATTTAATCTAATTATTTTAATTAATGGCAATTTATAGATCAAATTGAAGAAGAAACATGGAATAACTCATTTTTGAAGAAATATACTTCCAAAACAAATATCAGCACGAAGACATGGATTTAATTCCATAAGCTTTGATGATCAGGAAGTCAATTTTGTGGCTGATAAAAGAGTTCAAGTAAAAGGCATATTTTAAAGGAATACTGCTTTTTATTAGTCCATGTGTCAAAGAATTCAGACCACAAAGGAAGAGCATAACAGTGCTAATTGTTACATGACAGTACATGACTCCATATTTTCTTTTCTCAACATTGAGTGACTGCAGATTATTTTCTCTAGTTAAACTAGAAAAATTTAAATTAAAATAATTACTATAACTATAGGTAATTCATTTTTTGTTTGTATAAATAAATGTGTATGTTTCACAAAATCAGAATGTTCATCTATTATATAAAATGGTGTTCGATGCCATATTGGTGATTGTTTATTTGTTTGTTTTGTTGTTAATGTCCCAGGCACATTGACTGGTGCCTTAGCATTTAATGTAGTAGACCATGGACCAGAAGATACAAGTTAAAATTTTGTATTTGTCCTTGAGTAAGTCCCTTAACCCAAATTTGCTTGAACTGAAAGGCTGTATTAGTTGTAAATCCCTCTGAATATGGGTGTCTGCTAAATGTAACATCCTGTCAGAGGTAATACTGAGCATTTTACAATCAGGAATTCAAGAATTAAAAATTTTAAGCCATTCTGTTTGGCTTCAAATCTTAAGGATGATTGTGTTTTCCTTTCATCTGCATCAATCCTGCTTCTGTTTAAGTATTCTGTTTCAGGTTTCCAGAATACAGTATGTGAATTATTTAACATCTTTTTAAAGTGTGAATTTTTTTGCTTTTCCTGTCTTTGGTATTTTGCCCTTAAAGGCATGAAGACAAAATGAGCGTAAACAAAGCATGAAATTCACACACACGAACATAACAGAGAGACAAACAGTCACCGTAATCACAGTAATTAATTAATATCTATAGAAATTGTACTCTCGTGACTCCAGTCCCTGTGACCCACAGGTGACTTACAAGTATGCATTCAATACATGCATGTTGCTGTTTAAGTAGACAACGTTGTTAACATTGCTGTATCAATTACACACTAAATTAATTAGAAAGATTATTTATGTCATAATTGACATTAGATAGTTGTGCTGCCTCTTTGCCAGTAGAGAGCAGCAGAGGCACACATTTCAATCCAATAATCATAAAACCTTCCTACAACAAAGCATGCAGCTTGTTAATCAGCTTGAAAGAGTGGCAGCTGCACTACAGGCTATTTAAGCGTATTCAATTCTTATTTATTTATTTAGCTGTAATTTAAGTACAGCACTGCATGTCATGACTGAGTCACAAGCGCCACACACAACCTTGTTATACTTAAAACATATTTATATTATAGTATTACATTATATTAACCGAATACAACTTTTAAGTGTCACATCAGCATCAATGCCTATTTGCAAAAGGAGCACAAACACTTCATTACTAGTCAGTTACACAGTCCTACTAGGCTAGTTTAGAGGGACCAATTGACCTAATATATCATTACATACCATCACATGGACCACCACTCTGAGCAAACATTAATGAGTAAATGTTCATCTTCCAATTCACTCCAATGGCAAATGAATTAAATGTTGTAATATGTTGCAATAATTGATTAACTAAATCGTCTGCAATAATATATTTATTTTTTAAGCTTTATTTGAAAAGCATTGAATCATAGAGTAGATTATGCTCAAACCTCCCATTTTGATTGCACCCCATAGGCAAATTGAATTGTCTACCAAATAAATTACAACATAATTAATTAATGAATATAAGACACAACACATTCATATTCAACAATCAAACAATCAAAACAATACTCTAAATGAGGGATATGTGGATTAAGCCCAGTTAAAGAGAAATCTTAGTGTCATTTAAAACCAGATTTTGTAATATTTTGTTTTTATTTGTAATAAACCTAGCCTGTGATGAGAGCAGTTCTAAAGCTGCAGTACCGAGGACTAAAACAATATTCTGTATGCTACCTGCAGGGGCCAGCATTAGACCTTGAGAAAAACAGAGACAGAGCAAGAACAACAGAGCGTGAGCAAGAAGGAGAAAGAGGGAAAAGGTAAGAGAGATCTCCAGTGGACATTTACACTGTGTATGAGTTTTATTCCCCACTTCACTGGATACACGGTTCAACTTCTTGTTAATGCAAATTTCGTATCAGACAATCCATTCCCATGGCAGCAACTCGGTGCATGCTGTTAAACATGTAGACATGGTCAAGACAACCTGCTGAAGTTCAAATCGAACATCAGAATGCAGAAGAGAGTTGATTTAAGTGACTTTGGATGGAGTATGGTTGTTGCTGCTTAATGGGCTGGTCCTAGGATTTCAGAAACTGCAAATCTACTGGAATTTTCACACACAGCCATCTCTAGGAGAAAGAGGAACTATCCAGTCAGTGACAGTTCTCTGGAGAAAATGCCTTGCTGCCATGTATAAAAGGCAGTGATAGTGGTGTAATGGTATAATTAGCACACTTTGGGCCCCTTAATTACAACTGAGCATTGCTTAAGCACCACAGCCTGAGTATTCCCAGCAAACACACGACGGCAAAAGGACGTTCAAATCATGTCTGTGTCATGTCGTTCAGTCCAGAACCTTTCTTGCACGTGTGGTGGACGTACAAAATAGGTTCACTGGCTGAACGTCTGAGTTGAACGTCTTTATAGATGTTTTATTTCATCTTATTTATGTATTATTGTTTATTGTATTGGGCTTTGTGTGAGATGTTAAAAGAAACGTTGTTTCCATTTTAACCTGTGCTGTTGACATAGTTTCAAAAAAGACGTCGCAAAAACTTTCCTTCTGGCTTCTCTGGGGATGCCTTTTGAACATCTTGCGGACACGTCTTTGCTGAGTTGGTTGTTGCTGACGATTTTGAACTGTTTATGGCCACAGTGTATGACCTTTTGATGGTTACTTCCTACAGGATAATGCACAATGTCATAAAGCTCAAATCATCTCAAATTTGTTCCACACGGCAATAAGTTCAGTGTATTCAAACTGCCTCCAGTGACACCAGATCTTGATCTAACAGAGCACCTTTTGTGGTGGAATGGAATATTTCCATCATAAAAGTGCAGCTGACAAATCTTTTGCAACTTTGTGATGCTATCATGTCAATATGTACTAACATTTCTGAAAATTGTTTCTAGCACCTATTGGAATCTATGCCATAAAGTATTAAGGCAGTTTTTAAAGCAAAATGAGGTCCTACTTGTACTAGCAAGATGTATCTAATAAAGACTTGCCATTGCTGGATGAGTATAAATCACCTTCCAAATGATTATTTGTTGGAAGTCCATTAATGCATACATCATTTATTTTTCAAATAACATTTAATTTTCTACCTACTTAATCCAAATTAAGTTTGGAGGAAAGCAGGGCCAGTGTGCAAAGTCAAAACAAATCCAATAAAGTGTTCCAATCCATTCCACATCTGCACACACACACACACACACACACACACACACACACACACACGTTTTACCAGCAACTGACCTAACACATACTATAAGACGATGGAAGAAAACCAGACCACTCATGAAGAACCCCACGCAGGATCAGGGAGAATATATAAACTCCACAAAGGTGGAGGCAGGCCAAAATCTGAACCAGGGATATCTGGAACTATGAGCGCTAACCACTGTGCCACTGTTCATGCTGTGCCTACATTGAATAATTTAACAAATGGCTTAATAAATTATAAACCAATACTGGTTTAAAGCTGTCAGAGTTGGGTTACAGCATGCAAATAAACCTGTGTCCCCTGAGCAGCAGATAAATGCTTAGGAACCAAAGACACTAAATGTATTTGATAATGATAACATGAGTAGCAAATTCAAGGGCTTCATTTGCTAAAACCAATATCACTAGTGCAAGTATTTCACCAGCCTTTTAGTCACTCTAAGAGTTTTTTAGCATCACAATTCCAATTATGCATTCCTATACTTCAATCTCAGCGACACTTTTCCAGTAAAAAAAATATCTCATTATCCCCAGTCACTGTCTTCAAACATACCTTCAACATACTTTAATATCATTTCTAAAAAAAAGATAAAGAACTTCTTGTAGATTTGTTTTTTTTATTCATGTACAGTAATGATTTCATATTACATAATAATCAGGAATTTCTTGTTGTATTTCTAGGAACTATACCTTTACATTACAGCATTTATCAGACCCCCTTATCCATAGTGTCTTGCATCTGAACCTACAAGGCAATAGAAGGTTGAGGGTTACCTTTCTATGCAAACTGCTTATTCAAAACTGTTTATTCTAATTTAAATTATGGGAGCATACAACTGTGGTATAGGAGCCTTTCTGATTGATCCACCTGCCTGTTATCTGTAGTTTGGGTGGGGTTATGTCTTGTTTTTGTTGAGTGCTAAAAACTACAGTATTAACTAAACAATATATTCATTCATTAATCCAAAGTCGCAGGTTAAAAAGAAAGCCAACCATAGACAGAATGTGGGTAAATGTACACACTGGGACGCATTGGAAGACACCAAGTAACTGAATGCTTGCCTTTCAAGTGTACCCAAAGGAAACTCAGGTGGACATAGGAAGAACCTGCAAAATCCACACAGAAGGAGTCCAGGCTAAACTGGAGATTTGTGAATTCGGAGGAGGCAGAGTTAACCACTTGTAGTTTGGTCCATTTGCAATTCATTATAAAGGTTTTGTTACTCTGATAGTGGGAATATTAAATTATTATAATTTGGATATTATAATATTATACTGCAAATTCAGGGTTTGATTGTAACACAAGTTCAAGTTTGTATTAAAAAAATAAACATTATCACAAGGCAGCACTACAAAACAAAGTTGTTTAAAAAAATTAAGTTCCTAAGATCTTGCCCATCCAAAAATCAAGCTTTTATCAAGCTTTTTGAAATAAAGTTTTTATATTTATTAAGTAAAGTATGTGTTTAGTGTAGCATATTGTGAGTGTTGAGAGAATAAAATAGCTGCATGTCAAAATATACCACAATATTTCAGAGTTTATACAATAACATTAGCACACAGCCAGCAGGCTGATAGAAAGTTTGCAAGTGTCAGGCAGTCAAAGAATGATGGAGGCAAGTGCAAGCAAAGTGAATACATTACTGGCTGAATCGAGGTGCAGGCATACAAATACAAAACATGAACAATGGTTAGGCGAGGTAAAAACAAGTAAAGGCAGATACAGAAATGCTTATGGTGGTGAAGACACAAGGGTTACAATTTAAATAAACAAGGTCAATTAAAGACTGCTCAGTAAAGTATGCACAAAAACCACTTTGCATCACTAATACAGAGCATGTAATATTTATAGGTCATATTTATAGGTCATTTGATCATGCCTAAGTGTCCCCTGTCAGTACTTCTTGCATGCTGGGAGTTGTAGTCTGTATACTCCATGTCTGTAGTCTTTCATGTAACAACAGACAGAGCACTCAACCCAAGGAGCTCAGTCTGGGAGTTGATCTCCGTGCAGGGCACCCCCTGGGACATAGTTTCTTGGATACTTGGAGTGAAACCCAGAAAGAAAAGACAAACCCATCCTTAGCTGCAACCCAACACATTTCCCCTGGACCACACCGATCCAAGTCTATGAGATATTCAATGCTACCGTATTGATGTATGGACTCCAGAAAGACCCAAATCCTCCATGTCAGATGGCTCAGGAGGGGACCTAAGTCTGTGTCATCTGCTATCGGACCTGACACTACCGGTATAAGGTATGAAACATGGAAAGAAGGTACAATCTGCTAATCTTGTAGCAGTTCCAACCTGTAGGTGACATCACTGATACATTTGATAATTTGTTGATCTCTTGTTTTTGCCTTAAGTCATTTGTGGAGAGCCAGAATTAGTCTGGGTAAAATTCAGGGTTGTCTGCCCATTTGAACATAAGAACATAATGCGCTCACTCCCAGGTTCTCTCTCGCTCTTCTGAAACCACTCTGCACGCAAATTGGTGATGTTTAGATGGCTAATAATCTCAGATGCATTTCAATGGGACTAGATTTATAAAGTGAAATGAGTTTGTGAATACTCAACCCAAGGTAAGAACCTGCTCCAGTCTCCTTGGTTATCTGCACAGAATGACCATAAACATCTAGAAAAATCTTTAGCCCATTGCACTTGAAATCTATTGTTAGATGTGACCAGGGTATTTGCGGAATAGGTACAACCATGAGTTTACTTGTTATTAATGAATCTTTTTATTACAACAATTATGCACAATGGAATGGAATTTACCGTACAGTCGCAACCGACCCTCGGTCACTTGATGGATCATCGATCTCCACACATTTCTGTCC
>JAVSBV010171152.1:0-13843 GCA_033117975.1 Parotocinclus spilosoma | reverse complement strand
CTTGATCAGAGCCTCAGCTTCTCAAAACGAATGCATAAGTCTGACCCCTCCTATACGATTTCCGATTGATTATATAGCTCCGCCTATATAGTCCAGACAGCACATGCCATAACCCAAGTTACATTGGGCTCCTGACATTAGGCCCATGTCTGGCCCAGGTAGCACATGCCATAACCCAGGTCACATTAGGCTCATGACACTGGAAACAGTTCCAGCCCACACAATACATTGACCCAGGTCAATACCCACATCAAGCCCAGCTCATGCCATTGGACCTACGTCTGGCCCACACAACGCATGCCACATCCCAAGACCAGCCCAGCTTATGACACTGGGCCCACAACATACTTGCTATAACCCAAGTCAAGCTTGGCTCACAACATTTGGCTCATGTTAGGCACGAATAACAGTTGCCATAACCCAGGTCAAAAACCGGCATAACTTCTGGCCCATATTTGGGCCACACAAGACTTACCACTACCAAAGTGCCACAGATTCGGGCCAAATGTGGTTGCTATCTTGGTTGTAAGCTGATTCTGCATCGTTTCATCATTATTCATTGCTTTTGTAGCACCGCTTTAGGGCTCTCTACAGCAGAGAAGCGTTTTCGTGCTGTTTGCAGTCTGTTATCACAATTGATTTAACAATACTGTCACGTCACATTAAATAAACATTTAAATGTAAACACTTTATAAGCTGATTCTGCATCATTTCTTCATAAAACGGCATTTTTCGAGAAATTTTTCGGCCAGTTTTCGAGAAATGCATAGACGTCTGAGAACTTTATTAGTATGTTTCATACAAAAGACAACAAGACGAACACATGTTTTAACAACACGGTCACGTCATATGAAAAGTACATTTGAATGTAAACAATTGGTAAGCTGATTTAGCATCATTTCATCATAAAAGGACCTTTTCCTAAGAATAACCAGTTTTACACAAAACTGCATCTGTGCCATAACGATCGCTTTTGTAACACTGCTCTACTGTTCTCTTCAGCAGAAAAGCGTTTTCGTGCTGTTTACGTTGACAGCGTGTTTGAGGGTCTGTTATTGTGTTTGTAGAACAAGTTTACGAGAAATGCATGTTCGTCTGAGAACTTTAAGAGTATGTTTCATACAAAAGAAAACAGTACGAACACAAATGTTTAGCAATACTGTCATGACAGATTAAAAAAAACATTTGAATGTATCAATTTCCCAGATAGCAAATGAGTGCTGGCCCAAATGTGGCCCACGTGTGCTACTTTCATTTGGCGCACATACCACAGTGGAATTACAGTGATGACTTCTTCCGGATCTGGGTGCCGTACGAGAGCCATTTTCTAAACGCAATTTTACCCAGAACTCAGGGATAATCTGGGACAGATTACAGCCACAATTTAGAGGACATTTAAATGCTTTAAATGTTTTAAATGCAACCTCGTCAGGACCCCAACAAGAACCCCCACAGATCAGTCACTATTTGGGTGTTATCATTCTCTTCTCTGCAGTGACACTGATGTGATGGGGGTGATAGTGTCTATTGTGCTGGCATGAGTGGATTAGACACAGCAGTGCTACTGGATGTTTTAAACACTATGTTGACATACCGTGAATTCTTATTAGACAAATCTACCATATTGTTCCACCTTGTTGATGTAAAGTCAGATACAGTAGATGTGTGCTATTAATCCTTCGGGCAGCACTGTGGCTCGGAGGGCGGCACCGCTGCCTCAGAATAAGAAGGTCCCGGATTCAATCCCAGGATGGAGAGACCAGGGTCCTTTCTGTGTGGAGTCTGCATGTCCTCCCCGTGTCTGTGTGTTAATTACTCCAAATTGGCATTGACTTGTGTATATGTGACTGGTGTTGAGATTAACTTATGTATGGATATTACCTTGTGTGTGTCGCTTACATGGCCACTGATGCCAATAGCGACGTTAAAGAAGCCAAATAAATAAATATTAATCCTTCCATACTTTATTAGTGCTCACAGGATGCTGCTGACTGGATATTATTAGTTGGTGGACTATTGTTTTTTTCCAGCAGTGACAGTGATGTGTTTAAAAATCTTCAGCAGTACTGTAGTGTCTGATTCACTCATACAAGCAAAACACACGTTAACACACTTCCCCCACTACATCCGTGTCACTGCAGTGCTGAGAATGATCCACGACCAAAATAGTACCTAATCTGTGGGGGTTCTTAGAGAACAAAGTAAATGTGAATAACAAAGTATTTAGAGAAACAGACTACAGATAAACTACAGTCTGTAACAGTGTAACTACAAAGTGGAGCTGATTGAAAGACAATACATGTATAAACAAGGAGCAGATTTCAGCTGAAACAAACTCTCATAAATGCCTTTTTTTGCTTAGTGTTTAGTGTGTAGCTGTCTAGCTCTGCGGCATTCTTCGAGGACACCAGCGAGCTGGAGCTATCTCCTTACCCACTGATCTGTTTCATGGTCAGTGGCACCTGATGTCAACCTGTTTCGACAGACAGCACCTTAAAAACAAATTAATACCACAAATTTACTAAACTCTGAACTCAAATCCCTTTTAGTATTGTGAATTACATTTCCCACTGAGAAACATGCAGAATGGCTTGATTGCCTTACACTGCACTACACCTGTGTGAAGTCTGCATTTTCTCAGAGTGTGGGTTTTCTCCTAAAACTATGGTTTTCTCACACAGACAAAAATGAAGAACATATGCACGCCTATTAAACCATAACTTTCATGTAAATTTTGATGGATTAGACATTTACTTTGTAACAAGCTGGGAAATTTTATTTTTTATTTTATTTTCTGACGTTATTAAGCAATTTGTTAGCACATACAACACATTCCACACCCCAATTCTCATCAGGCTCATGACATTGGGCCCATGTCTGGTCCAGACAGCACATGCCATAACCCAAGTAACATCAGACTCATGACATTGGGCCCATGTCTGGTCCAGACAGCACATGCCATAACCCAAGTAACATTAGGCTCATGACATTGGGCCCATACAACACATGCCACACCCCAAGTTACATCAGGTTCATGACATTGGGCTCGTGTCTGGCAAAGACGGCACATGCTATAACCCAGGTGATACCAAATGGCATTGAGCCCATACAACACATGCCATAACCCAACTCACACCAGGCTCATGGCACCATGGCAACTCTTCATTGGGAAGAGTTTTGGCCCACACAATGAATGCCGTAACCAAGGTCAAGCCTCGCTCATGTCATTGGGATTAAATCTGGCGCAGGCAATGCATGCCTTAACCAAAGTCAAGCCCAGCTCATTGCATAGGGCCCATATCTGGTCCAAACTGCACATGCCATAAACCAAGTTACATCAGGCTCATGGCATTAGGCCCATGTCTGGCCTAGACAACACATGCCATAAACCCAGGTAACACCAGGCTCATGACACTGGGCCCATATCTGTCCCAGACAGCACATGCCATAACCCAAGTCACATCAGGCTCAAGGCACTGGGCCCATACAACACATGCCACACCCCATGTTACATCAGGATCATGATATTGAACTTTTGTCTAGTTCAGACAGCACATGCCATATACCCCAAGTTACATTAGACTCATGACATTGGGCCCCTGTCTGGCACGGATTTCACATGCCATGACTCAAGTCATACGAGGCTCATGACATTCGAAACAATTTTGGCCCACACAATAAATGCCGTAACACATGTCAAGCCCAGCTCATGATCTGGCCCTGACAGCACATGCCATAACCCAAGTCACACCAGGCTTATGACATTAGGAACAGTTTTGATCCACACAATAAATGCCGTAACCCAGGTCAAGCGCCGCTCATGACATTGGGCCCAAATCTGGCGGGTGGGAATGCATGTCATAACCCAAGTCACACCAGGCTTATGACATTGGAAACAGTTTTGATCCACACAATAAATGCCGTAACCCAGGTCTAGCGCCACTCATGACATTGGGCCCAAATCTGGCGGGTGGGAATGCATGTCATAACCCAAGTCAAGCCCAGCTCATGGCATTGGGCCCATTTCTGGACCAGACAACACAAGCCATAACCCAATTCACACCAGGCTCATGACACTGGGCTCATGACACATGTCTGGCCCTGACAGCACATGCCAAATCCCAGTCTCATCAGGCTCATGGCATTGGGCCCATAGAGAACATGCCATAACCCAAGTCACATGAGGCTCATGGCATTGGGCCCCTGTCTGGCCAAGACAATACATGCCATAACCCAGGTCTCATCAAGCTCATGGCATTGGGCACATACAACACATGCAATGTCCCAAGTTACATCAGGCTCATGATATTGGGCCCATGTTGGGTCCCATGGCATAACCCAAGTTACATTAGGCTCATGACATTTAACCCATGTCTGGCTTAGACAGGACATGCCATTACCAAAGTCACGCCAGTCTCATGACACTGGGCCCATGTCTGGCCCTGACAGCACATGCCATAACCCAAGTCACACCAGGCTCATGACATTGGGAAAAGTTTTGATCCACACAATAAATTCTGTAACCCAGGTCAAGCGCCGCTCATGACATTGGGCCCAAATCTGGCGGACGCAATGGATGCCATAACCCAAGTCAAGCCCAGCTAATAATATTGGGCCCATGTCTGGCCCGAACAACACATGCCATACCCCAAGTTACGTCAGTTAAGTCACACCAGGCTCATGACACTGGGCGCATGTCTGGCCCTGACAGCACATGCCATAACCCAAGTCTTATTTGGCATTTGGCTCATACAACACATGCCATACTTCAAGATATATCATGCTCATGATATTGGGCCCATGTCTGGTACAGACAGCACATGCCATAACCCAAGTCACATCAGGCTTATGGCATTGGGCGCATGTTTGGCCCAGACAACTCATGCCATAACCCAAGTCACATCAGGCTTATGGCATTGGGCGCATGTTTGGCCCAGACAACACATGCCACAACCCAAGTTACATCAAGCTCCTGACTATGGGCCCCTGTCTGGCCCAAATCACACATGCCATAACCCAAGATAACCCAAGTCACACCAGGCTAATAACATTGGGAACCGTTTTGGCCCACACAATACATGCTGTAACTCAGCTCAAGCCACGCTCATGACATTGGGCCCAAATCTTGTCCAGACAGCACATGCCATAACCCAAGTTACAAAAGGCTCATGACGTTTGGAACAGATTTTGCCCATATAATACATGCCGTAACCCAGTTTAAGCCCCACTCATGACATTGGGAACAAATCTGACGCACGCAATGCATGCCAAAACACAAGTCATGCCCAGCACCTGGCTTTGGGCCCATATCTAGTCCAGACAGCACATGCCAAAACCCAAGTTACATTAGGCCCATGACATTAAACCCATATCTGGCCCAGACAGCACATGCCAAAAGCCAAGTTACATTAGGCCCATGGCATTGAACCCATATCTGGCCCAAACAGCACATGCCATACCCCAAATTACATGAGGATCATTATATTTGGCCTGTGTCTAGTCCAGACAGCACATAACACACACCAAGTTACATCAGGCTCTTGATAGGCCCATGTCTAGTCCGGACAGCACATGCCATAACCCATGTCTAGTCTGAACAGCACATGCCATAACCCAAGTTACATTAGGCTCATGACATTGGGAATAGTTCTGGCCTACACAATAACCCAGGTCAAGACCAGCTCATGACGTTGGACCCAAGTCTGATCCAGATAGCACATGCCATAACCCAAGTCACATCAGGCTCGAGACACTGGGCCCCTGTCTGGGCCATATAGCACATGCCATAAACCAAGTCACACCAGGCTCATGACATTGAAAATAGTTCTAGCCCACACAATACATGCCGTAACCCAGATCAAGCCCAGCTGATGGCATTGGGCCCATGTCTGGCTCAGACACCACATGCCATAATACTAGTTACATCATCATCATCATCACGACATTGGGCCCATGTCTGGTCCAGACAGCACGTGCCATAACCCAATTAATTGCTTTTGTAACACCGCTTTAGGGATTTCTTCAGCAGAAAAGCGTTTTGTGCTGTTTGCGTTGACAGCGTGTTTGCAGTCTATTGTGTTTGTAGAACAAGTTGCATGTTCGTCTGAGAATTTTATAAGTATGTTTTATACAAAAGACATCACAAATACAAATGTTTTAAGAATATAGTTCCATCACAAAAACAATTTGATAGCTGATTCTGCAGCGTTTCATCATCAAACAGCCTTTTACTAAGAATAACTAGTTTTACACAAAACTGCATCTGTGACAAAACGATTGCTTTTGTAACAATGTGTTCACAGCGTGTTTAAGGTGTGTTATTGTGTTTTTAGAACAAGTTTTCGAGAAAAGCCTATTTGTCTGACAACTTTATTAGTATGATTCATACAAAAGACAATAACACAAGTGTTTTAACAATACTGTCACGTCACATTAGATAAACATTTAAATGTAAACACTTGATAAGCTGATTCTGGATCATTTCTTCATAAAACGGCATTTTAGTAACATATTAGTTTGTTTCATACAAAAGACACCAACATGAACACAAATGTTTTAACAATGCTGTCACGTCACATGAAAAGAACATTTAAATGTAATCAATTTGTTAGCTAATTCTGCATCGTTTCATCATCAAACCTCATTTTCCTAAAAAAAACTGTTTTACATAAAACTGCATCTGTGCCATAACTGTTGCTTTCAGTGCTCTAGTGCCCTCTTCAGCACCGTTTACGTTGACAGTGTGTTTGCAGTCTGTTATTGTGTTTGTAAAACAAGTTTTCGAGAAAAGGCTATTCGTCTTAGAACTTTATTAGTATGTTTCATACAAAAGACAATAACACAAATACAAAGTGTTTTAACAATACTGTCACGTCACATTAGATAAACATTTAAATGTAAACAGTTGATAAGCTGATTCTGCATCATTTCTTCATAAAACGGCATTTTGATTAAAAATAACCAGTTTTACACAAAACTGCATCTGTGACGTAACTATTGCTTTTCTAACACCGTTCTAGTGCTTTCAAAGAAACTCATCAGCAGTAAAAAATAAATAAAAAATCAATAAAAAATTGATTACAAAAAAAAAAGATTCAAATGTAAACAGTTGATTCTGCATCGTTGCATCATTCAATCTCCTTTTCCTAAGAATAAACAGTTTTATACAAAACTGCATCTGTGACATAATGATTGCTTTTGTAACACTGCTCTATTGCTCTCTGTTGACAGCGTGTTTGCAGTCTGTTACTGTGTTGTAGAACAGATTTACATGGAATGTTCATCTCAAAACTTTATGAGAATGTTTCGTACAAAAGACATCAACATGAACACAAATGAACACAATTCCTACAAACGATTGCTTTTGTAACACTGCTCTAGTGCTCTCTTCAGCAGAAAAGCGTTTTCGTGCTGTTTACTTTAACAGTGTGTTTGAGGATCTGTTATTGTGTTTGTAGAACAGGTTTTTAAGAAATGCATGTTCTACTCAGAACTTTATTAGTATGTTTCATACAAAAGACAACAACACGAACACAAATGATTTAACAATACTGTCACGTCACATTACCTAAACAATTGAATGCAATTTGTCAGCTGATTCTGCATCGTTCCATCATCAAACGGCCCTTTCCCAAGAATTACCAGCTTTACACAAAACTGCATCTGTGCCATAACGATTGCTTTTCTAATACCGCTCTAGTACTTTCTTCAGCACTTTTACGTTGACAGCGTGTTTGAGGTCTGTTATTCTGTTTGAAGAACAAGTTTTCGAGAAAAGCCTATTCATCTTAGAACGTATAGTATATTAATAAGTATGTTAATCAGTATTTGTAACATATTAGTATGTTTCATACAAAAAGCACCAACATGAACACAACTTTTTTAACAATGTCACGTCACATAAAAAAGAACATTTGAATGTAAACAATTTTTTAGCTGATTTTGCATCGTTCCATCATCAAACCTCCTTTTCCTAAGAATAACCAGTTTTACACAAAACTGCATCTGTGACATAACTATTGCTTTTGTAACACTGCTCTAGTGCTCTACTGAATGTTTCGTACAAAAGACAACAACACGAACACAAATGTTTCGTTTTAACAATACTGTCACGTCACATAAAAGGAACATTGGAATGTAATTAATTTGTTAGCTAATTCTGCATCGTTCCATCATCATCATCAAAATTACTACAAACGAGTGCTTTTGTAACACTGCTCTAGTGCTCTCATCAGCAGAAAAGCGTTTTCGCATGTTTACAGTCTGTTATCACAATTGATTTAAAAATACTGTCAGGTGACATTAGATAAACATTCAAATGTAAACACTTGATAAGCTGATTCTGCATCATTTGTTCTTAAAATGGTATTTTGATCAAAATAACCAGGTTTCGAGAAATGCATGGACGTCTGGGAATTTTATTAATATATTTCATACAAAAGACAAGAAGACGAACACAAATGTTTAGCAATACTGTCACGACAGTTTAAAAAAACATTTGTATGTATCAATTTTCCAGACAGCAAATGAGTGCTGGCCCAAATGTGGCCGCATTGTGCTACTTTCATTTGGCTACTTTCGTTTCATTTTTCCGGATCTGGGTGCCGTACCAGAGCTAATTTTTAAACGCAAATTTTCCTAGAGTTTAGGGATAATCTGGGACAGATCACAGCCACAACTTAGACGACGTTTAACCATGTTTTAAATGCAACCTCGTCAGGACCCCCCACAAGAACCCCGACAGATCAGGCACTATTTGTATGGTGTTTCTTTCTCTGCACTCCAGTGACACAGATGGGCTGGGTCTGTGTGACGTCTGCATGTTGTCAGAGTGTGGGTTTTCTCCAAAACTTTGGTTTTCTCACACAGGCAAAAATGAAGAACATATGCACTCCTGTTAAACCATAACTTCCATGTAAATTTTCATGTATTAGACATTTACTTTGGAATAAGCTGGGAAATGTATTTTCTGACGTTATTAAGCAATTTGTTAACACAAACAACACATGCCACACCCCAAGTTACATCAGGCTCATGACATTGGGCCCACGTCTGGGCCAGACAGCACATGCCATAACCAAAGTCACATCAGGCTCATGGCATAGGGCCCATACAACATATGCCACACCTCATGTTACATCAGGATCATGACATTGGGCCTATATCTGGCCCAGAAAGCTCATACCATAACCAATGTCTCATCAGGTTCATGGTATTGAGCCCATACAACACATGCCAACCCCAAGTTACATCAAGCTCATGAAATTGGGCTTTTGTCTAGTCCAGACAGCACATGCCATGACCCAAGTCACACCAGGCCCATGACATTGGGAACAGTTTTGGCCCACACAATAAATGTCGTAACACATGTCAAGCCCAGCTCATGACATGGGGCCTAAATCTGGCGCACGTTATTCATGCCATAACCCAAGTCAAGCCCAGCTCATGATATGGCCCTGACAGCACATGCCATAACCAAAGTCAATCCAGGCTCATGACATTGGGAACAGTTTTATCTCACACAATAAATGCCATAACCCAGGTCAGGCCCCGCTCATGACATTGAGCCCAAATCTGAGGAACGCAATGCATGCCATAACCCAAGTCAAGCCCAGCTCATGACATTGGGCCCATTTCTGGCCCAGACAAAACATGCCATAACCCAAGTCACACCAGGCTCATGACACTGGGCCCATGTCTGGCCCTGACAGCACATGCCAAACCCCAGTCTCATCAGGCTCAGGATATTGGGCCCATGTCTGGTCCAGACAGACGATGCCATAACCCAAGTCACATGAGGCTCATGGCATTGGGCCCCCGTCTGGCCAAGACAATACATGCCATAACCCACGTCACACCAGGCTCATGGCATTGGGCCCATACAACACATGCAATACCCCAAGATATATCATGCTCATGATATTGGGCCCATGCTAGCTCCAGACAGCACATACCATAACCCAAGTAATATTAGGCTCATGACATTGGGTACCTGTGTGGCCCAGACAGAACGTGCCATAAACCAAGTCACACCAGACTCATGGCATTGGAGCCATACAACACATACCACACCCCATGTTACATCAAGCTCATGGCATTGGACACATGTCTGGTCCAGACAGAACATGCCATAACCCAAGTCACACCAGGCTCATGACATTGGGAACCGTTTTAGCCCACACAATACATGCCGTAACCCAGCTCAAGCCCTGCTCATGACATTAGGCCCAAATCTGGGGTACGCAATGCATGCCATAACACAAGTAAAGCACAGCTCAAGGCATTGGGCCCATATCCGGCCAATACAGCACATGCCATACCCCAATTTAAATCATGCTCATGATATTGGGCCCATGTCTGGTCCAGACAGCACATGCCATAACCAAGGATACATTAGGCACATGACACTGTGCCCATGTCTGGCCCAGACAGCACATGCCATAACCTAAGTAACATTAGGTTTATGACATTGGGCCAATATCTGGCAAAGACAACACATGCCATAACCCAAGTCACATCAGGCTCATGGCATTGGGCCAATATTTGGTCCAGACAGCACATGCCATAGCCTAAGTTACATAAGGATTATGACATTGAGTCCATATCTGGCAAAGACAACACATGTTATAACCGAAGTGATACCAGGCTCATGCCATTGGAAACAGTTTTGGCCCACACAATGCATACCGTAACCCAGGTGCAGCTCCACTCATGACATTGGTCCCAAATCAGGCGCATGCACTGCATGCCATAACCCAAGTCAATCCCAGCTCATGGCATTGGGCCCATGTCTGGCCCAGACAACACATGCCATAACCCAAGTGATACCAGGCTCATGACAGTGGTTCCATGTCTGGCCCAGATAGCACATGCCATAACCCAAGTCTCATTAGGCTCATGTCATTGAGCCCATACAACACATGCCATAACCCAAGCCACATCAGGCTCATTATATTTCTGCCTATGTCTAGTTCAGACAGCAGATGCCATAACCCTAGTATATTGGGAACAGTTTTGACCCACACAATAAATGCTGTAACCCAGGTCAAGCCCCTCTCATGGCATGGCATTGGGCCCATACAACACAGGCAATACTCCAAGATATATCATGCTCATGATATTGGGTCCATGTTGGGTCCAGACAGCACATACCATAACCCACGTTACATTGGGATCATGACATTGGGTACCTGTCTGGTCCAGACAGAACGTGCCATAACCCAAGACACATGAGGCTCATGGCATAGGACCCATACAACACATGCCACACACAATGTTATATCAAGCTCATGACAAGGGGCCCATCTCTGGTCCAGACACAACATGACATAACCCAAGTCACACCAGGCCCATGGCATTGGGAACCGTTTTGGACCACACAATACATGCCGTAACCCAGCTCAAGCCCCGCTCATGACATTGGGCCCAAATCCGGCGCACACAATGTCATGCCATAACACAAGTAAAACCCAGCTCTCGGCATTGGACCCATGTCTGGCCCAAACAACAGATGCCATAACCAAAGTCACATCAGGCTCATGACATTAAGCCCATGTCCTGTCCATACAGCACATGCTATAACCCAAGTTACATTAGGCTTATGGCATTGGTCCTATGTCTGGTCCAGACAGCACATGCCATAACAAAAGTTACATTAGGCTTATGATATTGGACCCATCTTTCAAAGACCCAAGTGATACCAAGCTCATGACACTGGTCCTATGTCTGGCCCATATAGCACATGCCATAGCCCACGTCTTATCAGGCTCATGACTTTGGGGACAGATTTTGGCCTCAAAATAAAAAATCGGAACCGAAGTCAAGCCCCGCTCATAACATTGTTCCCAAATCTGGTCCAGACAGCACATGCCATAACGTAAGTTACATTAGCCTCATGACATTGGGCCCATGTCTGGTCCAGATAGCACATGCCATAGCCCAAGTCACATCAGGCCAGACAGCACATGCCATTACCTGATTTGCAACCTGAGTTGCATTAGGCTTATTACATTGGGCCCATATCTGGCAAAGACAACACATGCCATAACCCAAGTGATACCAGGCTCATGCCATTGGAAACAGTTTTGGCCCACAAAATACATGCCGTAACCCAGGTGCAGCTCCGTTCATGACATTGGACCCATATCTGCTAGACGCAATGCATGCTATAACCCAAAGTCAAGCCCAGTTCATGCCATTGGGCCCATATCTGGCCCAGACAGCACATGCCATAACCCAAGTCACATCAGGCTCATGGCATTGGGCCCATTTCTGGCCCAGACAACACATACCATAACCCTAGTATATTGGGAACAGTTTTGACCCATACAATAAATGCCATAATCCAGGTGAAGCCCCTCTCATGACATGTCTGGCCCAGACAGCACATGCCATAACCAAAGTCACACCAGGTTCATGACACTGGGCTGGCTCTGACAGCACAAGTCATAACCAAAGTCACACCAGGCTCATGATACTCATAAGCAATTTTATCTCACACAATAAATGCCATAACCCAGGTGAAGCCCCTCTCATGACATTGGGCCCAAATCTGGCGGACGCAAGGCATGCCATAACCCAATTCTTACCAGGCTCATGACGCTGGGCCCATGTCTGGCTCTGACAGCACATGCCATAACACATCAGGCTCATGGTCACATCAGGCTCATGGCATGGGGCCCATGTCTGGCCTAGACAACACACACCATAACCCAAGTCACATCAGGTTCATGCCATTGGAAACAGTTTTGGCCCACAAAATACATGCCGTAACCCAGTTTCAGCTCTGCTCATGACATTGGGCCCAAATCTGGCACACGCAATGCATGCTACAACCCAAAGTCAAGCCCAGTTCATGCCATTGGGCCCATATCTGGCCTAGACAGCACATGCCATAACCCAAGTCACATCAGGCTCATGGCATCGGGCCAATGTCTGGTCCAGACAGCACATGCCATAACCCAAGTCACACCAGGCACATTGAAAACAATTTTGATCCACTTAATAAATGCCGTAACCCAGGTCAAGCACCGCTCATGACATTGGGCCCAAATCTGGCGGACGCAATGCATATCATAACCCAAGTTAAGCCAGCTCATGACATTTGGCACATGTCTGGCCCAGACAGCACATGCCATAACCAAAGACACACCAGGTTCATGACACTGGGATCATGTCTGGCTCTGCAAGCACAAGTCATAACCAAAGTCACACCAGGCTCATGATACTCATAAGCAATTTTATCTCACACAATAAATGCCGTAACCCAGGTGAAGCCCCTCTCATGACATTTGGCCCAACTCTGGCGGATGCAATGCATGCCATAACCCAAGTCAAGCCCAGCTCATGGCATTGGGCTCATTCCTGGCCCAGACAACACCAAAACCCAGTCTCATCTGGTTTATGGCATTGGGCCTATAGAGAACATGCCATAACCCAAGTTACATTGGGCACATGACATTGGGGACCTGTCTGGCCCATACAGATGATGCCATAACCCAAGTCACATGAGGCTCAAGGCATTGGGCCAATGTCTGGCCCAGACAATACATGCCATAAGCCAAGTAACACCAGTCTCATGACATTGGAAACAGTTTTGGCCCACACAATAGATGCCGTAACCCAGGTCACACCAGACTCATGACACTGGGTCCATGTCTGGCTCTGACAGCACATGCCATAACACATCAGGCTCATGGTCACATCATGCTCATGATATTGGGCCCATGTCTGGCCCAGACAACACTTGCCATACCCTTGCCATAACACATTGGGCTCATTCCTGGCCCAGACAACACCAAAACCCAGTCTCATCTGGTTTATGGCATTGGGCCTATAGAGAACA
>JAVSBV010171122.1:3302-13845 GCA_033117975.1 Parotocinclus spilosoma | reverse complement strand
TAAACATTTAATATGTTACATAGCACGTCCTGTCTTGTAACATAGGGCATGTTCGTTTAATCGGACCAGCCGGTTATAAGGACCAAAACAATCGCGTCCCGATGTGGTCCCATTTACCGGAATTGACTGTATTTCCATCTTTCCTTAGCATGTACTGCGCTTCTCATTCTTCACAAGTGTGTTTGGTAGAAATTTGAATCCAGGGTCAGATCCTGCAAGAGAAAGAAGCAGCCTGGTCTTTGAAAAGAAGCAGGAAAGAAACATCTCTTAGAATAAAGGGAACAGTGTGTGATTGTCATAGCTGCTTCCAGGACGGCTCCTTATGTGCAGACCGAGAAAAACGATCAAAATCAGAATAAGGGTATGCATGCGCTGAGAAATCTACAGAGATGAAATCCAGCTCTCTTTATCATATTTCTTAAACTAAATTCTACATTGGAGTTTGGTGTCTACAATGGATTAATCAGAGGCAAACTACAGAAATCCAGTTCTGATTGAAATTATTCAGTGAACGTTAATGCTTTTTTTGTTGTTATATTGTCTAAATTGTTTAGCTCCAAACTAAACCAGATAACATCAAACCAATATTTCATTTATGTGAAATAATGTACAAACTAGATAATGTGTATTGAGTAAGCAAAACCCTGAAGTAGACTGGAGATATCAAAAACATTTTGTGCAACAGTTCTTTGTTCTTTTGTGTTCTAGGAATGCGTATTTAGTTTCGAATTGTTATCATAGACCTTGTGGCAACTTTAATTAAAGCTAAGCTCTGACAGCATACTCTTTAGGTCCTTGTTGTTTCCCTTGAGCTCCTTTCTCCTCTTCAGTGAAATTGACGATGTATTTATTCTCATTTCAGTTTATTATTAATGATATTTAGAATAAATTCCAAGAGGTCAGACTATGCATGAGTCCCACGCTTCATGTATACATTAATGAACTGTTAGGAGTCTGGCAGATCCATTTACATCAGTGAAGAATGTGTTTGCTCATCATACAATGAGCTCTGTGAGCATAATGGTCTGTGGAATAATGACATGCGGATAACACGCACGCTTCTACGCACACGCTCGCCATGCTGGAATCAGCTGCTGAGATGAAGCCTTAGGCCTCCTCAGCGTCTGTTCTGTACCAGCAGGACTCTGGCTGCTGGTGACAGGCTGTACTTAAGTTAGGAAATTTTTAAAGGTTAGACAGGATTGTTACGGGCGTTACTCTCTGAGAGCTGCTAACATTGAGCTGAAGATCCAGACAAGGCACTGCAGGATGCCTGACAGCCTCATCCTCCTCTAGTGGCCCTCATAGTGCTGTTATTTATGTCCATAGCAGTTTTGTTGAAGGGCACTGACAAGAACGTCTTCGATCTCCCTTGACACCTGAATCTCACTGTGCCATCATGCAAAGTACATATTTTGATTGGTCACCAGTGAGAAAGTAAAAGACAAATTTGTGACGGTGACCTTTGAAAATGTAATTTGCAATTAAGTTGAACCATGCTGCCCCTGAGCTTTTTCAAATAATCAGCTTCTCCTGGGTGGCTGATTTTAGATTGGTTTTTGGAAGTAAATTAGTTTTCACTGATTCCACACTTCATATTGATACATTTACTGTATAAAAAACCAGCAGACTAGACAAATCTGCCTGTTATGGGTGAAACCTATATAAAAACCCTGTAATTTGTGCACCTCATGAATATGCATTTGATGTGAAAACCACAAAGAGGGACAACCTTACAAAGTGCAGCTGCTTTGCATATCGGGTTCGACTTGCTAAAGTTGGTTAATTAGCAGCAGCCAGGTTTGCTCGTTGTTGTGCTAGTTTGCATACACTGTCCACTAGGATTGGGGATAACTAGACTTTTGTAATGAAAATCTGCCTCCCACTGTAGGTGTGCTGAAAATGATGGACTTATTATGTACAGTGCTGTGTTCACATTAGGGTATTTCATATTGCAAATGTTCCTTTGAGTCTAACGTGCGTCAGACACCCTCTCTGTTATATGCTCTGTTATAAAATCTGCTCTATAACTTATTCTGATGCTAGTGGCACTTTGTGGTAACTTGCTTACACTTTGCAATAATTAAAAATCTTTTAAACAGGATCTATAGCTTGAAAAAGTAATGCATTGAAATAGAAAATTCTTGACCAAATTGAGACAACCTGCTTATTATAATTTATGTTTTAAATAATTTTTTTAATGCTAATTTTTGGTACCTCACATGAAACAGTAACTACGGATAAATTGTTCTCATTTAAATTTGTTTAAAGTGAAGCTGAAACCCAATCATGGCATAACTGCAATAGAAACAAGCAAATTGATATGTCTAGATTAAAAATTGTAGTCTGTCTCCACTATCAGCAGGTCGTTAATGTGGGTAACGAAAATGTTAATCAGCATCAACTTGTGTCAAAATTACTGTGCATTACTTAAAACCTAAACAGCATTTATTAAAAAAAAAAAAAAAAAAAAAGTTTGAACCTTTTATTGTAAGTTGTTAAAGTTGTTCAATAGCCTAAAGATTGTTTTTTTGTTTTGTTTTGTTTTTTTTAATTGATGTTTTTAAATAACTGATTTATTTATTGAGATAACATGTATCTGTATTGCATTTTGGATTTTTGTAAATCATTAGCTCTCAATCCTGAGTGGTGGAAAAGGAAGTCAATTCCTAATCATCCTGAAGCTTAAAAAGATCTTTAAGTCTTTAATGCAGGTTCATGAAGTCCTAACCCTTTTACTTCCAGTCAGTACTAAATAAAACTATACCAATTAGTGTGTTGTATTAAACAAAATTGAATACAATCAATCGGCATCACAAAGTCCCCTTAAACACATTTTCTGAAATGTGTCTAAAAACCAGGCTCTGAAGGTTTCCTACTGCTGAAATCCCACTTGCTTTCGTTGTATGGAGGATCCCGTTGTTGCATACTATAGAATGGAGTTTTTGTTCTTCAGAGTAATACAGGCCACATTTTTATTCATCATGGCAAATGAGTAGTTCTCTATGGAGGCTTACTCCAGTTGAACTGATTGCCTATGATGTATTTCTTTTGCTAATAGATGAATTACAGCTCTTCCAGCTCCTTTGGTCATATTTTCCAGGGAAGGAACTGTTACCCAAGTGGATCCATTACTCTCCTTCCCCTGTTTCGTCAATGAACACAGTGGATCACAGAGATAATGGAAAGAGGGAGCTTGGAAAATTACTCTTGTAACTCTTCCGCTTCTCCATGGTCTTGTGTGTTTTGGGACGTTATTAGCTCACTAGACCCTCTGCCAAGCAGTCCAATCATAATGTTGTAACTCAATCAGATGTGCTGTGCTTAGGAAAATATATAAATATCTTTATATTAAGGGTGAGAATTTTTTGTTTCAAAGTTTAAGTTGAAGGATCCTTTTCCGTCATTTGCCACTATTAATTACCACTGGCATAGGGTTAATTAAATTGATGGAAATTATTAATTTTTCTTGCGGAATATGTGAGGCGTGTTAATTAAGCATTTGAAAAGATTATTAATTTGATTTGAAGAATCAGTTTGCTGTGTTTTCTAAACATTACTCATGATACATGATTTGCAGAAAATGAGGAAACTGGTGAAGCAAGAACAAGAACTGATTACGATGCATCAGTGTTGATGCTTCACAGTTTCTGTCTTAGAAGCTAAAGTTGTCGTCTGTATGGGGTGTGGAATGCATACTTAAAGCATGCATGTCCAGAAACATAAGGGTAAGTAAAATGGGTCACTGTAGCTTCCTGAAAGTGTTTATGAGTGGCAAAGAATGTGATGCCCTGTGATGGAATGGAGTTCTAGACATGAGTGGGAGTAGCAGTTTGTGACGTTAAATAAATATACATAGTTAAAAAATTATTTGGATCTTTAAACATGCTGACTAAGTAATACTGCAGGATGTTAATCAGTATTATGGATGTGATTCCTCAAGATAACAAAAAATGTTTTGAAAACAATTTTTTTTGTTTCCATGATTTTTTTGAATGAAATAACAACAATGAGCATGAAGCGCTGGAACAAGTGAATTTTCTAAAATAATATATAAAAAAAGCTATAGTTGCATGATAGATTTTTTATTTTATTGAAATGTTTTAAATTGTTTTTTAACATCTATTTAAGTCCCATGCCTCTCACCTGTTTCCAGCAGTTTGGATTCCATTCACTCCAGTCATGTGCACCCAGTACACCTAATTTGACAGCTTATTGATTACTCTCACCTGTATCACATTTCTTTAATTACATGCTTAGCTATTTAAATCCTTGACCTTTGTAAAGAAAGCAATTATAGGATGGACTAGAGGGAATTAAAAAGCTGATATTGCACCAAAAATCAGAAGCAGTTGGACTACGAAATGTAACAAACAAAAAACCTAAAGCACCTTTTTTAAAATGCCCTGGACGTAAGAAAACTACAGCAGATGGGACCAAAGCACATTTGATCCCACTAAGCACAGTCACTGTTAGATTTGTAACATAACATGTCGAGGATCGGACCAAAACATTTAACACTCAGATTAGACAATTGGGGGTAGGCAGTAAGAAGACATTTCGGCATACATTTACAGCATTTAGCAGAAAATGCATACATATATACTGCAGTGTTTTATATGGTGATGGTATTTAAAAATGTGTTGCATCAAGTTTCTGCTACACTGACTGGATTGACCTATTAGGGAGCTGCTAGAGTGGTCAAAAGACTGCAATCTTCAGAGAACGACGCTGTTATTGACACACAATATTCACTAGGTTTCACCAAATAGTTTGCTGTTACATTGAAATTTGTAATTTTTTTTCTCTTTCCTCTTTTAGCATTATGTTGTGATTAATTTACTTATTTGTGTCAGCCATGTTTCAAAGGCATACATTACAAACACCTTGTAAACTGGACTCAAGAGTGCTTAAAATATTGGGGTGCTGGAGAATTAGGCTCTCTTGGTTCCCAATTCGTCCATGACAGTAAAATTGTTGCATGATGTATTTAAAACCAGGACTTTTTATTTTACAAAGGTGCAATGTAGGTTGGATGTAAGTGAAACTGAAAATGAGACAGTTTTTAAGTATTATAAATGGGCTCTTCCATGACTTTAATAATTCCATGCAAGATGAATGAATTATAATAATGCATAGCTCTCAATGTATCCGAAATGCTATTGTGAAAACATTGAATACAGTCGAATCCGGTTAATGGGACCAGCCGCTTATTCTTATTAAATCCTAAAGTACCAAAACAAATCCTATTATATTTGTGTAATGTTATTCGCTTATTTGGACCAAAATTCGGCTTCAATCGGACCAAATAACGTGAGAGAATAAGAATAAGAAAAAGAAGCCACAAGTCGCCACCTAGCGATCAGCGATTTATGGTAGGATTCCTGTGCTCTCCTGAAGAATTTATGCTTTTATTAAAGGAAATCGGAAAAGTTGTGTTGACAAGAGCAAAACCAGCGGCAGTTGACCACGCCCACCACTTTCTTTCCCACAGTGAAGCACCCAGTAGCCAGCAGCGTGGTTATTGGATGCATCTGCATCTCAGCTTTTTGGCGAATTAAAGTCAAGCGTAAGCACGAGTGTCCGGCAACACGTGGAAGGAATTCCATCAGAACGCTTTAGTCAGTGAACTGTGCGTGTCTTGTCTCCCCTGCCAAAATGCCACGGCGGGATTAAACGTTAGCTGAAAAAATTGGTTTCCTGTATAAGATCAAGCAACAACCAGCAAGCGTCAGCGTCAGTTGGTGGAAATTACTGGCTTGGCAAAGACGACAATTGCGCGTTTCAATGAACAAAGTTCGTAAGCAACAGTAGTTCCTGTTTGTACGTTCGCTATACGTGTAAATCGTACAACAAAGTAACATAGGGCATGTTTGTTTAATCGGACCAGCCGTTTATTGAGACCAAAACGATCGTGTCCCGATGTGGTCCCATTAACCGGATTCGACTGTATCTTAAAAACCTTAGGCTTGATCCATAATGTTTATCTTGACTCTTTGGCATGATTGTTTGCAATTATTAAGCCATTTTTCCTGCTTTTACTGATAAAAGTATTGCAGAGTAATAATATAAAATAACTTTCTCTAATATAGGCATAAATTATAATTAGTAGCCAAAAACAGTGTTAAAGTCTGTTGTTTGCAATTAAAAAATATATATTTTTAGACACCAGCTCATCTGTGTTTTGCCAAACAAATGAGAACTGTACTTAATGACCCATCCATTTTTTATAATATTACATCAATGCAGTGGTTCCCAAACTTTTTCTGTAGTCCCCCTATTTTGTAAATCAGAATATTGGGTCAGAAACAGCCCAGGGATGAAAATGAGAAAACTGATGTAGAACCAAGCCAAAGAAAAAGATACGAAAGCTGAAGTCAGAGCCGGAATAGGATCAAAAACCGGGTAATTGATGCAATATGAAAGAGCAGAGAAATGGTTTAAATACTGAGGAAGAACCAAGTGACTTGGTAACTCAAGAGAGAACGAATATATATAGCAGAGGAGAGGAGAAAGGACAGGACGATGAGCCACAGGTGTGGAAGATTAGAAGGAAGGAGAGCGTGAACGTGGTAGAAGGTATGAGTGGTCTGCTGAGCTGGCTGCAGGTGTGACAAGCTCATGCAATCTTTTGCCCTTCTGCTCCATGAAAGTTTTCTGGTCCCTGGGCTCACCTTAGGACACCTGCGTTACGTTTGACAGGCGACAGGTGTACCGCACCAGTTAACCTACCCAGTTAACCTCCCCACCTTCCACTGTCCCTGGGGAATATCGAATTATGCAGCATCTGGTTCAAACACACTGGGTTGCCATTCAGTGCATTTAGAGGAGCTCTTAAAATAATGGTTCTCACAATCTCTTTATTTAGGCAGATCGCGGTGAATCCATTGGCACCCACGTTAGTGCAGAGCCTCTGGATATCACACTGCATACTTAGTACTTTCTAAGGTCATTTCTAAATTGTTCTTTAAGTTTACACTAAAGTCGTTAGCAATTACGAATATCAAAGTCAGTAGACTATTGTCATTGTCAACATTGTCAACAATGTTGTTTATAGCTCTATTCAATTAAACACATTTGTATTGTACCCTTGGTACCGATAAAGTCTTTGGTCACTGGAGGTCACACATACAAACATGTACATGTTTATGTACATCTGTCCTGACATTTGCACATTAACTCACAAGGGAAAAAAAACTTGTGATCTTTTAATCATCTGATAACCCTACTGAATATACAATCTGGAAATTCTAGCACATTATGTATAAAGTGAATTCCCAAAGTGCTGAAACAACTAAAATAGTGAAGCTTTTTGCATCCTCTGCTACACACTACTGTGTAAATAGGAAGTCAATTTTTGTTTGTGAAATGAGCAGGCAGTCTAATTCACTGCTATTAATGAGGCTTTTTTTGAAAACAGCATTAACATATTGTCACCAATTTATTGGTCAGTACTTGAGCTTGCCAGGATATAATACATGATATTAACCCTGAATTTGGGAAGTTAATATCAGCGCTTAAATAAGGTAATGGAAATTTCCTAGCCAAACACCTCAGGGTCTCAGGTTCAAGTCCTAACGTTACCTTCTGGAAAGATTCGGGTGACACAGGTTCAGCTGTGCGCGTGTCTGCGTGCGTGCGTGTCTCTGTGTGCGTGCGTGTCTCTGCGTGCGTGTCTCTGTGTGCGTGCGTGCGTGCGTGTGTGTGTGTCTATGCACGTGTGCATGCATGTAAGTAGCAAAATAGGGAACTAAATACTAATTATTAGTATTAGTATTGAGAGAAAAATCTGACCAAGCACCTAAGAGTAGTTAACAATTTAAAAACCCTGATTTTAAGTTCTTAAAGGAAAAAAAATAGTTTGTGGCAGATATTGGCACTCATAAATGCAAACATGCCACTTGTCTGCTTCTATGTCCTTTAGTAGTGAATGTCTGTGCAGGAAAATAATTGTGTGTTTTCAGCTCTGTAATAAAAGACTCCTTCAGTCAGTTTGTGGAAGGAAGCCAAACCTGCAGTAACAGCTACATTACTCCTGTGTACCCACACTGATACAGGGTGCTGTCTCAAAAAGTGTCTTTTGTTCACGTTTGTTTTTATGTAGTTAAATTTTATCTTCATAATAGCAAGCTTCACATTCAGGCGAATCGTGTTGCTGAGGCTTTTCAAGTGCTATGTTCAGATAGTCCAGCAATTTCAGCCTTTTATATAGTACATTTTAAACAATTAAAGAAAATATTTTTTGTTTGGCTATCTCATTTGTATTATAGAACAACTTTGTGTTTTTTCAATTTTGTAGTTTAATAAACGGGATTTACTGCTTCCTTTTTTGCTTTGTGTTCATTTTGAAATATCCCCTCATTTTTATCAGCAGTTGTATATGACCTACATGTTTGTTTATCATCATATCATATCATCATATCATCATGTATACCACCGTCTGTGTCTTCTGTCTCACATGTTGTAACCTTGCTTAAGGGCACCCTGGGCATGATGCCAGTCTGTCACCAGGCTGGAGAAAGGTCATTGCTGCATGCCCTGGCTGGCCTGCCCTCATTCAGACTCAGCCAGGCATGTCTGCTTATGATGATGATGCTGCTTCTTAAAAACTTAAATGCTACAATATAAAATACACAAACATTACATTATAATTTAGAACACCCTCTACTGCTTTTTAAAACAAATTGCTAAATGGTATAGTAGGTTAGAGGATTTAAAAGCAGCTTGGGATATTGAAATACTTTATAGATTATAGTGGCCATTTGCATAGTGGGGATAATTTTTGAATATATCAGAAAATAGTTATGCTGTAACATAACAAATCTTTTCTCTCTTTGTTTCTCAGTGGACGATAGAGGAGGTCCTGGGAGGATGAATATAAAAGATCGAGAAGCTTTTGATGCCAGAAATATTTTGGAGGTGAGGGTTGAAAGGTTCACTCTTATAATAACACAATAAGTAATAATAACTTATTATAATAACTTCAGCTATATGTATGTGCTAATAAATCTTCAGCTTTTTTTCATATAAATGTATTATGCCAATAATTAAAATATTGAATTATCATAAATCACATTTTGTAGCTTGTTTGAACCTAATTAAATTTTTTCTTACTTCAATAAAGTATCACTACAAAGGTTGACAAGAGGAAAATATAAACTACAGCATAAAGTATTTATTACTTAGTTATTCCGTAACATTATTTCCATCATGGTTTACCATTTTGCTGCATCCTAATTCACTGCCCCTCACGATGACCAGACGTATATTTGTTTAATGAAGATAAAAATGTTATTCGGTCCTTTGATAGGAAACAGCACCTGCAAGCTGTTATGTTGTGTGTCATGTGACCGAATCTGCTGTGACACAACTGTATAAGGGCAGTTATACACTGTATAATTGTATAAATTCAAAAATATTTCTATTTCTTATCTATTTCTTATTCTAGTTCTTATAAACTAGATGATGATTGTGTAGGTTGTCCAAACAGCTACAAGCATTTAATTCTGATTTCTTCCCAAATGTTTGTAGAGCTCTCCTCATGCACACTCTGGGTCGTTTGCATGTCATGTCCCCTACTGGTGGTACAGGAATAACAAGTTGTTTGTTGGAGTCCCAACAAGCACATACTGTTCAGCTGCAATTCCTACACTTCCAAGAACTGGAGATCCTCCCTCTGGTTTCTAAGAAATCTTAGAATACATGAGACAACTTTTCATAAACAATCATTGAATAATTCTAATAATAATCATTGTCATTCTATTTATTTATTTTAATATATGCCAAATTACTGCAACATGTCATTTCCCATTTTACTAGTTAAATGTTGATGTTTTAAAAGAAAAGGTTGGACATTGGACTGTTGATGCTATAAGAATGGTTTATTTACAAGTATTGCATAATGGTGTGGTGGGGTGGTGCTGCAGGAAGTGATGGGAATTGGCTATGCTAAATTGCCCTTAGGTGTGTGTGTGTGTGTGTGTGTGTGGGTGTGTGTGCGCACCCACCTAAACATTCTCTCTCTGTGTTCCTCCAGATATTTGGCAAGTTTCATTTTGGGACATGTGATCTGGACTCTGTGTATTTATCACAGAGGTTCTCTTCTGACCGTACAGGATATTACTCTTCTGCTGGTCATGTTACCTTCTTCTGACCCACATCTGCTGTAGATGCACACATGCACACATTTTATAATAAACTCATAGTGAGTATTATTAACTACAGATACAGAGCTGTTGGATACTTTGTATGCTACACATTCTGGGGATGATTTTTAAGCTGGCATAATGTTTACAACCCTTAATTGGTTGGTGCTGCTACTTTCACTTAGCTTGTAAATTAGAGAAAAACGTTTTCACTTTCCATATTCAAACAGAAAGAGTTCTTTTGGTTTTCAGCCATATTTACCATATTTATACTGAAATAAGCTTCAAGTCAGGCTGCGAGTGGAAACAAACACCGAAAAAAAGAGCTCAGGTGTTTAAAAAAAAAAATGGATTGGCACTAACATTCATGCATTATCTTCCGCTTAATCCACACGGGG
>JAVSBV010171112.1:0-13845 GCA_033117975.1 Parotocinclus spilosoma | reverse complement strand
AGGACAGTAACCCTTTCATTGCTGATGTGAACTTGACAGTAAACTTAACTTTAGAACACAGATGAGAGAAAATGTATGAAATGTATTGTATTAAATTAAATGAGATAGAAATTAAATATATATATATATATATATTTAATATTTAATTAATTTTTTTTAATATTTAATTTTTTTTTATTAGAAATTCTTTTAGGCCTCTGAAGGCATAGAAGGCCCTGAAGGTCCCCCCCCTCTCTCTCTCTTCATATCTCTCTCTCTCTTTTCATATCTCTCTTTCTATCTCTCTCTCTCTCTCTCTCTCTCTCTCTCTCTCCATATATATATATATATATATCTTCATATCTCTCTCTCTGTCTTTCTCTCTCTTCATATCTCTCTCTCTCTCTCTCTCTCTCTCTCTCTTTCTCTCTCTTCATACCTCTCTTTCTCTCTCTTCATATCTCTCTCTTCATATCTCTTTCTCTCTTTCTTTCTCTCTTTCTCTTTCTTTCTTTAACACCAAGCAGTAATTCCACATGTATATTAAGTGTAAACATACAGGTATCTGACCAAATAGTGAAAGAACTACACTACATTTTGCTGTATTACTTTTACTTCTGAATGAATGCATGCTGATTAATACAATTTCTCTGTTTACCCAGACAAAGACCTGATCTACATATGCCCGTTTAATGGAGCAGTGAAAGGGAAGGTGTTCATCACCAATTACAGACTGTACTTCAGGAGCACTGATACGGTGAGAGTCTATGTGACCGTCTTTCTACTACCTTTAGCTGACAGAGTTTTAATAAAAACAAAATGAGCTAACTCTGGGAGACACAACTGTTTGTCCATTTTAGGTTAATTTGCTCAGCTGACATTTTGCAGCCAGTCTGAGTCAGGTTTCCTTCACCTTCCTTCACCTCTTCAGCAGTGTTGCATTCAGCTGCTCTTAGTTTGTCTGAAGACTTGCCAAGTCTGTCTGAAAGAGTTCACCCTCTTTCTCTCCCTTATTAGTTCTTTCTTTCTCCCTCGCTTTTAAGACCTCTAGTTTTTTCTGCTATGCCCCTTAGATTAAACATAATCTTTTATCAATGTAGAATGTAGAAAGAAAAAAGACTGGGCTAGCCTATAAAGGGGCGGGTTTTATGAATATCAGGTCAGAGAGACTTTCATCTGTGTGCAGCAGACTCTGTCTGTGATTGGCACAGGCCAAGATGAAGTTTTGTTGTAAGGTTCAGCTGTTCCATGATCTGTTAAAGCGAAGAAGCAGTTGAATTGTAAGGGGAAATATTATACGTTTAATATTTGATGAAACCTTATTTGCTTATTCATTTTCTGTTTTATCAAATTGTAGCTGATGACTAATCTGAAAATGATGCAGTGACTTGTGGCAGTAAGAGTGCTGGACATTATTTAACATACCAGCACAGACGACTGATGGTTTAGTAAAGATAAGAATGGTATCATTCCACAGATTGACTGGTGTATTTTGGACTGGCCTTAACAGACGCTTTACTGCTAGCTGTTATTTGAAATGCATACAGTGAGACCTTTGAAATCAAACGCCAAATTTACTCAAACAATTCGCACATGAAATAGTCAGATTTGAAGAAAAATTTCTACTTCAAACACGGACACCCTAAATAAAACACCCAATGGTGCGATCTTCCAAAGACAGTGCATGTAATCCAATCCAATAAGTGTCAATAATTCACTAATATAGTATGACAATTGCAGAACCCAAAAGAAGATGCCATCAAACTATGGTGTCATTGATGGGTCTATTATGCACGTGTATGTTATATTAGTCTTAATGTCTCTGTCCCAGTGATAAGAAAAAATCTGCGCTCCCTCACTGGTTTGCTTTAATTTTGCTGTAAATCATTAATCATTAAGACATGCGAATGTGGGCATAAAAAGGTGTAAAAAATAAATAAATAATAATAATCATTCGGTGGTGGAAATGGTTTAATCCTGCTGTGTTGTTACTACTTGGGGGGGAAATTTGATTCCAACTTCAAACAAATCAGAATGTGAACAGCCTTATGGAGCCAGTTCGAATTCCAAGGTTCCACTGTATAAAACACATCTCTAAATAGCCTTCAGGTCTCTTTCTAGACCTTAGTGGTTACGGTACAGGAAAGTGGACCAGAAAATTCAGGATTCAAATCCCGTCTCTGCTAAGTTCCTACTGTTGGCTCCTTGAGCAAGACACTTAACCCATATATGTTAAGATTGTATCAGTTGTGCGTTGCTCTGGACATCTGCTAAATGCTTAGATGTAGATGTAGACTGTGCTCATGTATTAAAGGCCTGGTTTGCTAAGTCATGCTTAACTCAGTATTTCAGTAATTAGTTTTTTTGTTTGGTTGTCTTTATTTGTTTTATAATTATGCAACTGTATTTCTTCCATTTTACAAAAGAGAAATTTATTGAATATATGTGAATAAGAGATTAGTGAAGTGCTTGACTCTAACATCTAGTTCATGCTACTTCAGAAGAACGCCGTAAAGCTGATGAATTTCAGATTTGGAGCATACAATGTTCGATAATGCTATTTAGCAAGCACATGTATAGTCAGAACCAAAATGACACCCTTGGTAAAGATGGATACAAATGCTTTAGATGTTTCAATTACTGCAATTTAGATATTTTTGTAGCCATTGTTAGACTAAGTAAGCATGTCAGAAATGGCATATTTATTATTCTTGAGTACGTAGTTAGCTAACTTAAATAAGTAAAATAAAAATGGAAATGTTTTATTTACGTTTTGTTAAGAAGCGTTTCATGAGTATGCCAAAACTAAAGAGTATGGAATAATTTTCTTAAAACACTCAATATAAAAGTTATTTACTACTGGTGAGAGATGTGTCTGGCTTTTAGGCAATGTTATACAGTGGTTTCTAGAGGAATCTGTGTTTTTACTTTATTCCACCGCAAGTTGAAAGTACTGTTTTTTTTTGCCCAGTTGTGCCGACAGTGTGATTCCAATTTTGCATCGAAAACAACAAGTCTTTGTTTTAATATAGAACAGTTACGTTCAAAAGATGCTTTGAACTGGAACACAGACAAAAAGATCAAACAAAGAGCCATGTCGTCAGACATCCACAGCTGTGAATAGTAGTTGTAATATTGATTTGTTTTTGTTGTTTATGTTACAGGACTCTGTGGTTGCAGTAGACGTCCCCCTTGGTGTTATCAGCAAGGTAGAGAAAATGGGAGGAGCCTCCAGTCGAGGGGAGAATTCTTATGGTCTGGACATCACCTGCAAGGTTAATCTTGCTCCAGTATTTTGAGCTTGACGAGTTTTAATATAATTCTGGCCAAAGAATTTGGGCAAGGAATCTTTTTACAAAGTCGGAGTCTGTGCTCTGTCTTGCTTCAAGAACGCTCCCATACCGCTAAAGTGTAAAACGGGATACTGGACTATATTGCAGTTACACTCTATATTTAACATTAAAATTTTTTTTACACGCATTAGTTTCCCTCTATTTCCAAAATGAGTAGCATTCTTTTGAAATTGCACTTGGATGAAAAGGCTTCGCAATGGAAAGGCATTACTTTTATCTGACCATAATAATAGCCAATTTTACATTTATATCATTTAGCAGATGCCCTTATGCAGAACGACTTCCAAATTAATAGTCCTACAGTCTTACAATCCAAGCAATTGTGGGTTGATGGACTTGCTCAGGGACCCAATTGTGGCATAGGTGGGATTTGAACCCTGGACCTTCTTGTCCATAGTCACCTTAACCACTAGGCCACCACAGTCCACCGCCTTCAATTTTAAGATCCTTTTAGAAGCGTTTGATCCTCATTACTGCTTACCAAGTCGGAAATATTTTCTTATTCCTCAAATCCTCTGATATACCCCAAATACTGACTGAATCCACAGTTAAGTATTCAATTTTTGCCACTGCTATGGTTTTATTGTGTGGCTGGGCTTAATTATATTAGATTTTTTGTGGTGGTAATATTTATTTATACAATTCTTTATGTGGGGGTAATCTTCATATTTGTAATCTGTTTACATTTTGTCGGGAAGTACAATGCAGTAAAGTGTTTTTTAAAAGATCCTGTCAGCCTTAGTAGTCTTTGGTATTACTGTGTGTTTGAGTTTTTTCTGCTATATTTTTTAATTAGAGAAATTAGCTTGATTGCTGTTATCAGTCCTAAAATTAGTCTTAAAAATAAACACAAAATAATTGTTATATATATTGTAGATAGTGAGTCAGCCTAAAGAAATCATGCTATGATTATATATTTACATACTTTTAATATCTATAATCCCTAGATTTTAGACCATTTATCCTGAATATTTTGTTTGCAGGACATGAGGAACCTGAGGTTTGCTCTGAAGCAAGAAGGCCACAGTCGGAGGGACATTTTTGCAGAGCTGTCTAAATATGCATTTCCACTCTCTCATGGAATGGTCAGTAGTGGATATCGTATCACCAAAGTGTTTGACCCATTTATGAGGTCATGAATCTGGAGCCACTTTAAAGAACAAGTACTATTGACTTCTATGACTAGCATTTTAAGTCAGACTTTCATTCATGAAGTAAACTATTAGCTTTCAGTCTTCTGAATTTGGCTGCTCTAGTTTGGGGTTGCCACAGGGGATCACCCATCACCGTCTCACCAGTGTTTACCTTCTTCCACACTTTCCCAGTTGTCACCTTGTGCTTTTACGTAACCAACTCCCTAGCTCTGTAATTCACGCATTGTATCCTGGTGGGTAGTACCGCCACCACATCAAGAAAGTCCCAAGTCTGCATGTCCTCCCCTTGTCTGTGTGGGTTTACTCCGGGTACTCCTGTTGCCTCCCACAGTCCAAAGGCATGCGTGTTAGGTTAATTGACTACACTAAATTGGCATTGACTTGAGTTGGTATGGCCACTGATGCTGGTAGTGACATTAAATATGCCAGATATACAAACCTAAACAAAAACTTCACGCATAAAGCTTGGATTTTACAGCTGGTCCATTCTTGTCCACATTGTTGGATTGTTGTCTGTGTCTTATATTTTGAAATCATAATGTGTTGTTTATATGGCTACTGGTGTACATGTATATTTAGAAATGACAGTTGTCCTCTACATAGGCACTTGAGTCTGGACCAATCACCCTACATAATGTTTCCTGTATTTTTCAGTTGTGTTCTAACAAAAAAAGACTATGAAAATTCTATATGGCCATTATACCATTTGTAAAACAGTGGTATATCTAATCTAATGCTGGTCTAGCACTTTTGCACAGTACTTGATGTACACCTAAGCAAAGGTCACAGAGCAGACATGTATGCTAACATTAACCACAGCCTTTAGAAGTGAATGTTCTATACCAACATCTAAAAAATGTTCATGCATTAACTGACATGAATTCATGTCTCTATTTGCAATTGACATTGTCTTTCTCTTTTTTTTTTCTGATTAATTATAGCAAATATTTGCCTTTCTGAGTCAGGAGAAGTTTGAAGAGAATGGCTGGAGTGTTTATAAGCCCATGGACGAGTACAGACGTCAGGTGAGAAGTAATACACGACTGAACAGCTTTATTCCATTCAATGAAACCAAACTGATTTGGAAAGAACATGCTCACACATTCTCTCTCTCTCTCTCTCTCTCTCTCTCTCTCTCTCTCTTTATCTTACTCACACACACAAACACACACAGGTAGCACTTTGTGAACGTACTTGCGGTATAAACATTACAGTGTGTTTATTTTATCATAGATGTTGTGTTTGACAATGAACACAAAGTACGTTCTAATCTTGAATAAGCAGACCTTTTTAAGATTCTTCTTGAGTTATTACAAGTAGTTAATGTAGGACTAGAAACGGGTCTTGTGACTTATTCCACAAATCCGCTTTTATCCTATTTTGCTGTTTGTGTTGAAACTTGGGTTGATATAAATGAATTTGTTTCATTGGTTTAAGATGATATTGCGTAATTCGTTGGAGATTTGAGGAAACAGTTTGGATGTACTAAAGTGCCCTTTAGACTTTGAAAATTATTTTAATCCATCTTTTATACTGTGCCCATGGCAGATATTCCTCTTTGTCTGAAGTAGAAAGACACACAAAACCAAGCTTGTGTTATATACTACAGAATAAGCCATCTGGCAGTAGTTGCTTTTTTTTTATAACAACAGCCAAACAGCCGTTCTCTTTAACTGCTGATATTGATGACATTTAATTCTTGTATATCGGACGGACAGTGCTGATCCACTTAACGCTCCATATTCTATTCTTTATCTTACCTTGAGCATGCGGATATACTTCTTAATTAAATATCCCCTCTTTTTTTTGAGCACAGTATTGGAACATAAAAAAGCAAGCTTACACAAAGTGATGTAATCTTAAACACAGTACTAACAATACTGTAAAATACTATGAAAAAATGACCAATAGCACAGCCCTCTACTACATCAAATTGAAATTGCACATTTATGTATGTCTCGTGCGTCCACATGCACGCACACACATAGCACCTAAATTGCACACACATTTATGTTGTGCTTATATTTTTTCTTATTTTATATTATATCTATTCTACTTATTATATACAATTATTACCGTTTGTATTTTATAATTTACCATAAATAAAACTAAGACTTACTAGGGACAGTAAATATTTGGATAAGGACAGTGAACTTTCTGTTTGCTTACCTGAATAGTGGTGGGCAGCACGGTGGCTCACAGCAAAAATGTCTTTGGTTAAATCCCAGGGTGAGTCCTTTCTACATGTCCTACCCGTGGGCTTACTCTGGATACTCCGATTTCCTCCCACAGTCCAAAGACGTGTGTTTTAGGTTAATTGATTACTCTAAATTGGCATTAACTTGAGTCTATATATTTTTTATATATAAGGCTAGTCCTGATATGACTTTGTGTGTGAGGCGCTGAAATGGCCATTGATGCCGATAGCGACGTTAACCAAACGATAGCGAAGAAAACCAAATATACAAACAAATTGAATGGGAAGTCGGAAAAAAGTTGGTTAAACAAGGTTGATCTCTGTTTTGTATGTGCAGTCGATTCCGGTTAATGGGACCACATCGGGACGCGGTCATTTTAGTCCTAATAACCGGCTGGTCCGATTAATGTTACAAGACGGGACGTGCTATGTAACATATAAAATGTTTATTAAACCTTTATTGTGTGGTTTACACGTATAGCGAACGTACAAACAAGAACTACTGTTGCTTACGAAATTTGTTCATTGAAAAATAAATTACACAATGTATAGGTACTCAGCATGCGAAGCATAATACTGTAAAAAAACAAGTTCTTTCTAAATTCCAGTCAACGTTTGAAGAACTTATCCAGTGTGATTTGACGCGCTTTAGCTGTGGCTAATTGGCGACTTGTGATTTTTTTTTGTAGTAAATGGAAATGTTAGGATTTGTTTCGGTACTTTAGGATTTGGTCCGAATAAGCGACGGGTCCCATTAACTAAAATCGTCTAAAATAATTTTTTTAAGTCAGTGACAACAGTGGTTTCATACAAAACTGACTGCTTCAATGGGATTTTATGGCCATTTAAAAGTATGGGACAAATATCTCCCTTGGCCACAGAAGGGTTAACGAGGCCAAATGTCATGTTTTTGTCCCTTCAGATTTCCTTAAGTATAACTGAAGCCCAGAACATTCACTAAATCACACAGATGTCACACAAGTTTTGACAAGATTTAGTTTGTAACCAGAGAAGAACCCAAAAATATTCTAGACATTTAGAATATGTGGATGAATTGTACAAAGTTATAGATAATTGTCGTAAAGATACACCTCAAGTTTCAAGCCTACTGTGCAAAAGATCGAAATATCTACCGCCATCACGAAAGTAGGAATAATGAGCAGCCCTGGGGCGTCTCGCATAAATGGGAGAAAGCGAGAACATTCTGACGGTATGAAACAAGCTCATGGTCATGCATGTTCTCAAGGTCTGTTTGTTTATTTGGATTATTCTAGATCATTTGTGTGTATATACTGCTCACAAGTAGTATGTGTGAGCACACACACATTTATTCAACATTTAAATCATCTGGTAATATTAACAATCTATTTACAACTCTTAATTCAGACTCATTACACTAAATTGCCATTGACTTTAGTGAATTTTTTTAATATATATTTATTTTATATAAGTATATATAAGTGTGTATATAGATAGATAGATAGATAGATAGATAGATAGATAGATAGATAATTAGATAGATAGATAGATATGTATTAATTTTTTCCTCCTCCACTCAAGTCAATGCCAATTTAGTGTAATCGGTTAACCTAACACGCATGTCTATGGACTGTGAGAGGAAACTGGAGCATCCAGAGTAAACCCAAGCAGACATACTCCACACAGAAAGGACCCAGGCCACTCCACCCTGAGACTGAACCCAACACCACTCACTTAACATGTAATAATATGGAGCTTGATCTTGATTTTTTGTGTTTTTGTGTTCTGTCCAGACCAGGTGCTTTGCCATTTTGCATCAAATTAAGGCCCTAACATACAGAGGTTTGTCCACGTCTGCTTGTGTCTTGGAGTCGAGTATTGGAATAGACGAACCATGCAAAAAAAAAAAGTGTTATGGCAGTGGTAGCACATGGGTAGATTTGGAAATAAAAGGAAACCAAAATTGTATTAATGCGTTAGTTGTAAGAGAGGAAGCATAGATCTCTGTGACATGAAAATAACTCTGCTGGTTAAGTTGCTTTAGGCTAAAGAATAAAGCAGTTATTTATACAGTTGTTTTATGTATATAGACGTTTAACAAGTTCAACAACGCATCAGTGGTTGCACAATTTACATACTTAAGGGTCATTGTAGAAACCATAAAGATAAACCTTCATTATATATTCCTTTATACTGCAGTATAAAGGATTTATCACGTTAAATAAGTAATTAAAACTTACTTCAACTGTAGTCGCTGCTTTTTGAGTCTTTTTGCCTATGAGGTCCACGTGGACGTACTGCGGGCGCATGTATTTCTTAGCCACATTGTAAACCCAAGGTGGACATGTGGCAGAGAAGAGCAGCGTCTGAGGGTTGCTTTCAGCATCTGGAATACACAGAATAAAATGAGTTCTGCAGATTTCTACAAACGGAAAAATTGGCACTCTCATAACCAAGCAAGCATGCATAGATACACTACATTGACAAAAGTGTTTGCTCTCCTGCCTTGACTCACAAATGACCTTAAATGACACCCCATTCCTAATCCATAGTGTTCAATATAATGTTGGTCCACCCTTTGCAGCTAGAACAGCTTCAACTCTTTTGGAAAAGGCTGTCGACACAAAGTTTTTGACCTTTTTTCATCCTCAGGACTGCCACTCACACGATGTTGCTTGCTAAACAACTCCCAAACTCAAGACTGCTGCATACAAAAATCCCAGAATATCGGCTACACAATTGGCTGATTAAATAAATGGTACAAATGAGTGGGTGTAACTAATGAGGTATGCAGTAGGTGTACATATATCAATGTATACACAATATATCTCTTCATCTTCTCACATTTTTGCGCTGTGCAAGAGTGTCTGGTTAATAACGTAAATACTTTCCAATTAGTACAAACTAGATCATATTTTGTTTAATATTAAGAATTGCTATGGCTCAGCTAGAGCAAGCTTCTGGAAATATCAATTCCTAAGAACCTGGGTAAGAAGCAAAGGCTTGCAAAGTCATGTAGGGAAGTTACAGTTCCCAGAGGATAGGAGCGCTTAATATCCTCTGACCATGCTTATCCATTACTGATTTTAAATGGGAATTTTCACTTACATAACTTAAACGCTATACAAATACATTATCACGTAACCTTCAAAAAATTTAAACTGTCTAATTCAACAGGCAATATGTGCAAATATTCTGCATGTCAAAAAAAAGGTGGGCCAATTGACATACTTCAGGGTTATTACTAGAGATTCTGTAAATAATACCCACACAGAATAATTAGGGTTTAACTTGCATGGTATGTTAAATGTTTACTCAGGCTTTTAGACAAGGACTTAAACTTTCTATAGTTGTTTATATTCTGTTTATTTAAAATACCTGGTAGTGACAGGTTGTCATTCGTTTTTTTTTTTTTTTGCTTGTTAGCTCACGATTGCACTAGAGACTGTTTTAACTCGGCTGATTTTTAAGACGAATTTGTGTTTTTCATGCTTGTAGCCATGACTTTCTGAGCCTTATTCGTAACATGCTGCAAATGGCGTTCTCCATAAACTATAACTATGTAAACTGGTTCACATTCCCTCGTCATTCATTCAGTCTCTGCTTCATAGTCTATATTGTCTGTAAAATTGTATAGTGATGCATTACAGGGCAGGAAGGGTACATTACGGTATTTTCTCTAATTACTGTGGCTATTCAACAAAACTAAGTTGACACAGCTTTATTCATTTTTGAAGCAAAAACTGCTTATAGGCAAGCAACTGAGATCACCTTTTTTGTAGGAAGTAGAAAGGATTTCCTCCACTTGCTCCGCAAAACCCATATCCAGCATTTGGTCCACTTCATCCAATACCACATGCTTCAGCTGCGACAGGTCCAGCTTGTTGTTCTGAAGGTGGTCCTTTATTCGGCCCGGGGTGCCAACAAGAATGTCAATGCCGTTGCGAATAGCCTCCACTGTGGCACAAAGTTTACACAGATTAGAGAATATGACAGAGAACACATGATCATCAGGTCAGGCAGTCTGCACTAAGGTGTCAGTCAGTGGTAATTTTGTTGACCATCTATTTTCGTCATAGATTTCGTCAATGAAACTTTCCTTCGTGACGAAAACCAAATGATAACTAAACAAAAACTACATACAACGATTAAAACTATGACGAAATTAATGGACACTTTCGTCAACGAATAAAAACGAGACGAAAATGTTTGGCATAGGTGACTTCCAATCAGAACTGAATTAGCTGTGTGAAAGGCAGAGACAAGTTAGGAAAACATCCAATCAAAACTACTTGGAAATATATGGAGAGGCGGGACAAGCCGGGTAGCAATCCAATCAAACGCACAAATTAGATTTAAACCCCGGGAAGATCATACTAGCTTTGTGACCTGTCGTTATCTAGATAATGTCAGCAGGGAGATAAAGAAGAGTCGATGTATGGGCACATTTCTCCTTTGAGGTCTTGAAATAATTAACCTGTGAATACTAAATGTAGTTATAAATACTCTTGTTATATGTTTGGTGCTTATTTTTGCACTAATGGCACTGCTGCTTTTACTGTACTCAGTTAAAAAAATGTATTATGCAATTTGTTATGAACAATGCATTTATTTCTCAGGCATAGCAAACCTACTCAATCAATATTTTATTGTTCTGCTCAATATGCAAGGTCAGGTAAATAAAGATGTTTGTTAAAACATGTTGATATTTCAAACATTAATAATAAAATAATAATCCATAATTGGTTAGTAAATTTTTCATTTCGTGTAAGTGTATATAATGACTTTAATAATTCAAGGGAACTGAAGAAAAAGTATTCATATTTTACACTCTTTATATTTTAGTCGACTGAATTGACTGTATATTTAATCGACTATATTCTTATGATAATTAGTCGACTAAAACTAGACTAAAACTAGACTATTCAGAGAACTAAATTATGACTAAAACTAAACGACATTTTAATCACAAGAATAAGACTAAAACTAAATAAAAAAATTGCTGTCAAAATTAACACTGCTGTCAGTGAGATGGAATATTAATATATCCTCTGTAACTGGATACAGAGACCAGTTCGGTTTTCTAATAAACACAATAAAGCGCACCTTATAACAATTTGATTTGCTTAACAGTCTCATAACGTAAATAAATAAATATCACCACCATGTTTTGCTGCCCACAATAATAATAATAACAACAACAACAACAACAACAACAATTAATTATCATACCATACAAGTACTTTGGGTACTTGCCCGATACGGAGTACCGATCAGAGTATAATAACGTTACAATTCTTACAATGACTTTTAAAACATTCCATAAGATGTTCCTCATCTTAGGGGGGGACCAAATGCACAATTAAGTGTTTCAAAGACCGGTTACAATCTTTGAGGATAAAGATGTCATATGTACAAATGGGAGTAAATATATAATTTCAACTATTACTTTTTCATTGTACTTTATTCGTGTTGTGGGTCATTTCACAGCTTAGCACAACCAGATAATGCCAAACACATAACTAAACGTCGTTGTTCTGGTGACCTCTACTGGTAAAACGCTGGGATTCACGCGCTTTAACTCAACCTTGGTTAAGACCTTTTTGTACATGCACCACCCCTAGGCATCTTGTCTCTCCTCATTTGAGGAAAATGTTCCTCAATTAGTCTACAAAAAAATTAGATATCCATCATGTGCCATCGCTTAACATTCAGCTGTGCTAAACAAACAAAACAAAACAAAAAAGATTGGAGGATATTTCATCATAGGATGGTTCATAATTTTTGCGAGCAGTACAAGCCCAATTCCTATGAAGTTGGGATGTTGTGTAAAGCATAAAAAAACAGAATACGATGACTTGCAAATCATTTTCAACCCATATTCAACTGAATACACGACAGAAACAAGATATTTCATGTTCGAATGAATGATTTTTTTTTTTTTTGCAAATGTTTATTCATTTTGTATTTTGGCGTCTGCAACGTGTTCCAAAAAACAAAAAAAAAAAGTTTGATACGAGCATCTATATCTATCCAGAGAGAGCGAGAATACCTTAAACATGCTAAAAACACTATCCAAAAACACTATACACATTAACCTACAGTAAAAAACATTAACAAAAGGGATATTTTATCATTTGAATGTGAAATATGTAATGTAAGTTATCGAATAATGTATTGAAACTGAAATACAAAATGCTTAGCATCTGCAGGAGAGTATCGTACTGAGCATTGCTTGCCCATGGGCAAAACTTCAGAAAGTTCACAATTCACAAAATTCAGAACGCGGCATCTACTGAACATGTATTCCAGTCATAAAGACAAAATATTGTAAATAATCATAAACCAGTCATAAACCAGGTGTCACTTATTAGGCAACTTGCACACAAGTTGTAGAATTCTGACCATATACCTTGAGGGTTGTAGGAGCTTCCTCCATAAAAACAGTGAATAGAGAGCTTCTTGGTGACGTCCTTAAAGTCTTTGGTCACCTGAATTGCCAGCTCTCGAGTGGGAGTAAGTACCAGCACCTACACAGTTCAAATAGATATGAGCAGCTCACAGTAAAACCAATTTCTAATTACTTTTAACACTTTTCTTTAAAAGTACAGATTTGATATACAACCCAAAGTTCTAAGCACATAGTTACAAGCCAAACTTGACATTACAATACACTGTCATAATAACTTACAGTTGTGGCCAAAAGTCTTGAGAATGGCACAAATGTAGGTTTTCAACATAGTTTGCTGCATCATTTTTTACGGTGGAAATTTGTATTAACTCAAGATTATGAAGAGTAATAAGATGAATTGCAATTAACTGCAGTCATTTCCTGCCATGAAAAGGATCTTATCACAAAAATGACTGCATTCCAGCCCTACAAAATGGCCTGCAAATATCCTTTCAGTGATGACCACGTAGCTTGGGAGAAAAGGTTAATGAGGACAGGGCAGCTGATATCACTTTGTCATGCTAATTAGAAGATCTGAGTCTTACACTGCAAATACAAAAGCTATACTGAAATACTGAATGTATTTGTCAATAAAAAGTAACACAAACGTATAGAATGCTTATAATTGTACTTAATTTTATTAAGAAAAATTTAATCACAATCTGATTGGTTGAGAAGTGTTCTAACCGTGCTGATATAAGTGATAACAGCACGGCTTTCTCACACTAAAGC
>JAVSBV010171091.1:0-13846 GCA_033117975.1 Parotocinclus spilosoma | reverse complement strand
ATTTACAGTAAATGGCGTATTTACTCAGCGGATGAATACTCACCAAAAACGAGAAGTAACACTAGAGCATCGGCCGCTTGAGTCGCTACTTGCCCCCATGACGTGTTTTTATCTGCGTTGTTGTGTTTGCTGTTTGTAAAGTTTCATTATATACAGAATTCATTCAAACCCTACAATCCCACCCAAACATTCTGCAAATTCTACGGCTAAAATAGTGTATAAATAATAAATATAGCATCCCTACTTCGCGGATTTTTGTTTAATGCGGGTGGTCCTGAAACGTAACCCCCGCCATAAATGAGGGAACACTAGTAATATTTATTCTTGCATCACAAATTTGAAACAGGTGTTTTCGATGTTTTGCTCATATTTTTTGTAATTCAGACGTGAAATAGATGTATATAAGACAACTTTGCATATCCAGGGATGCTGCAGATGTAAGGCAACTGTGCTAGTACTAGGAAGTAGAGAGTCTAAGTAGAGGAAATGCTAATTGCAGCCAGGTGTCAGCGCCACACTTAATGTAACACATTAGTATTTTTCAAGCTGAGAATATGATGAATCCATGACCTGTTCTCTTTTACTGCCCTCCTTCTCCACCAAAGCAGAAGTAAAGCTAGTAGTACTCCTCTCCAACACTTCTTCATTCTCACCACAGTGTCACTAGCCAGGACTATGCTAACTACACTGCTCACAAAAATTTTAATCCAATATCCTCTAATTTTGTGAGCACGGCCAGTCTTCCCCACCAGTTTCTCAGTGGCTCATGAACTGCAAATACCTAGCACGTCTTTGGCTGGTACTTTGTACATCTAACAGCTTGTTTGCAATTTAAACTTTCTCAAACTCATATCCCTCTCACTTACATAAAAACGCCCTGAAGAACAAGTATAGTTCTATGAGAGAAGTGTTTGAGCGCTCCCTCCACGGCAGCACATCACTTTCTCTCTTTCTCTGTGTTTCTACTGCATTCTATGTCACTTCCTCTCTCATCTCCTGCTCTCTCTCTTCTCCTCTTCGTTTCCGCCATCTTTTCACATCTCTTGTCAGTGCTTCTCTGTCTTGTACTGCTCTCTCTCGCGCTCTCACAGTGCTGTCCTCTTTACTTTGCTCTTTGATTCCCTGCTTATGCGTCTTGTCTTCACACGCACACGCACACACTTTTTCCCATCATTGTGGGGACTCAACATAACAGAACTGTAGCTGAATTAAAGCTACCTATCTGTTGGCTAGTTTGGGCTTTTAAAACAAACTTTCTTTTAATTATTTCATGCAAGGGACCAGGAACGTGATCCAAAAAGTTCAAATCAGAGCAGTAAGGACCCTCCACTGGCATATTGATTACTGTGGCTAATGAATGCTAAACATAGATCTTGCAGTTACTTTAAAAAGCAGTTTTCCCGTGGGGGCGAGCGAAATGTTCCCACAAAGTAAAAAAAAAAAACAACATTTCTATGCTTGTGGGGACATTTGGTGTATAAAGCTATATAATGGAATGCAAACTAAACTAATTCAAGCTACACATAAGCCTATTCTTAACCTCCATAACCAAAAGCTAATCTATTGCCTATTTTTGTTAGTAGGCATGAGCAAAATGTCCCAAAAAGGAAAACAAAATCACATTTTGCTATGCTTGTCCTCACAATTATATACATACACTCATACACTACACACACACACAGACACAAGCAAGCACACACACAAGCAGACTTTCTCTCAATCTCTGAAGTAGCAGCGTTCCCCAGAGTCAGACGGCAGGAGACTATTACACTCACAGACGGAATCTCACTCCTCCAATTTCTCTCTCCATTTTTGGTGTGCTCCCATCCCTTCCTCCCTCTCCCTCCCACTCACTCCTCTCTCCATCTTTTCTTTGTGTCTTTTTTCTCTATCCCTCATTCCCACCCTCTCTCCAGCTCCCTTCTGTCTCTCTGCCGCCTGCCTTTCCTGAGTGGATGTAATTGGTATCTGTGGGGTGCTCCCCTAAGACGGCATTTAAACAGCATCACAAATAACAGGGACAGACCCACGACTGGTGAGCCGGCACAGAGCCTCTCAGTGCAAATTCATATGCTGGAAAAACGCAACGCCGCCCCCAAAAAGCTCTTTCAGAATTCTGGTATCAGATAGTGCTTGCCATGCCAGCAAGACCTGATCTTGGTGTGCCAGCAGAAGCCTGGGAGCCTAATGGGGTCCCAAGCAATCAAACACAATAAACATGCGAATCATTTGCCTCGAATAATATTGCGACAGCAGACCGGAGCAATCGCACATGACCAGATGCCACTGGAAGAGCAACATTCAAATGAGCTGCGAGCCCTAAAGCGGCTGGAGTAGATGAACAAGAAAGAAAGAGAGTCAGTATATGGAAGTGAAAGCAGGAGAATAAAAGAGAAGAAGGGTAAATGAGGGGAAAAGTGAGCAACGCAGAAAGTTTAATTAAAGACTGCATTCCTCCGAGACAGATCAGCTCCACTCATTTTCAAACATACATGAGAGAGCATGACATCTCATAGACTCAAAACGAGATGTAATGAATTTTAGCATCGATCATAATCAGGCGGAGCACTGACAGGTAAGACCTGTGTTAACAAGACTGATAATGCAAATAAAGATGGATTGACACAACACTGAGAGATGTAAAAACAGAAGCATATGTAGTGTCAAAATGAGAGACAACTGTAGCCCACCGGTTCTCATATAATAACATTAAGGAAATGAAGTGTGTCAGATTCTGGCCAGGGGTCATGAATGTAAAGATATGAAGTAAATATATCAAGAGCATTAGTACAAAAAATAAGGGGTGTGTGATATGTTTATCATAAAATTGTCATTGTTATTTTATGGGTGTGTGATCTCCTTTGTTGAGCATGTCATTCACTTTGTAAAGAACAGGCAAAAACAATGCTTAAAAGTTCACATATTCACCGCATCACGTAACCAGGTAGAAAAGAGTACCGTGCATGTGCACGTTGAGTTGGACCCAAAAGCACAGTTAAAAGCAACGTTAAAAATGAGTGAACAAACTGTACCGGGAGAAGAAATACAGACATCACCAGGATTGCAGTCTACATCGTTGGAGGTGTTTTGGCTTTGAAAAAACAGTGTTACTCAAAAATAGGCCAATTTTGTCAGAACTTGGTTGCCGTTAGGTACTGTTCAACGGCTTAACTCATTTAACCTTCTGTAAACTAAGCCATAGTTAAGAATATGGAGATTATGACAGTCAGCCTTAAAGCAGCCAATGAACCAGCACAAAAACTCAAGCAAAGCAAACCTTACTGAAATAGTTGAGCAAAAAAGGGCTTTTCAACAAGAAAAGAAACAGATGGTTAGACATAAGCACTGTCACCAATCACTTCAAATAAAACACGGTGCCAATTCTGCTGTTCCAGAGTGCTTGGTGCCAACAACTTCGGAATATGTTAGACCTATGATATACACTGTCAAGAACTCTAAAATCTGAATAAACATTGCACTGACTGGTTCAAATAAGTCCCAAGACGAAAACAACTGACCTGGTGAAGGAGCTGTAGGCATTTGGAAGGACTCTACCATTTGGACAGTACTGCAACACCAGTACAAGACCAGTACAGCAAAAGCAGCTGATCAACTGTACAATGACACACACACACACACACACTTACTTAGTTCCCATAAATGTTTACTTCCATTGCAGGAAGCTGCATAACCCAATATTAGGCAGGCTGCTAGTCTATTATAAGCCACTGGCAGACTTTCGACTTTAGTGATGCCAAATGATCTAACACGTTTGAAATGTGGGAGGAGTTCCTGAAGGAAAACCCACACAGATACAGGGAGAACATACAAACTCACACAAGCAGCAGCCAAGTCAGGACACAAACCAATGTTTTGTTGTCTATGTGGAGCTTGGAGTGTTTGTTTGATCGGAAAACAAGATAAATGCTATGCACCTTTTAATGATTGCATTACATTCCGTAAAACAGGACACTGACCAAAATGGTCATTCACTGGACATTATCAGTTACATAATCATTTTAGGCTACAACAAATGGAATTTTCACATGAAGTCTGTATGCAAACACAGAATTGCATCAGAGATACTGCTAAAAATACTCTGGTGGAACCCTACCATCTACACTGCAGCCTAAACCGTTACACATATCCCCCTTCAGGAAATACAGTTTTGCACTTTACATTCATCAAATCCACCATCAAACTGTTCAAATGCATGACAATGTACAGAGCAAATGCACATTAACAATTACACAGACTGTAGAACCAAAATATCAACATAAATGAACGTACCTCCCTGGCTGCACATAACCAAGAGTGAATGAGTTCACTTAAAGAAACACTAATGACCAGAACAGGCAATGCAATAGCACCTTTTAAACACATTAAACTCTTGAGCAGAGTACAAACTTTTTTTCGCAGAGAAAATTTCGAGACCAAAAAGTTACAAATTGTAACGTAGTTCCTACTAAGTAGGGCAAGTAGTCAATGCAAAGTAAATCCATATTCCTGAAAATAAGTTTAATAAAAAATATGTAAACAAAACACCTGTAAAATGTGACATCATTTACGCAGTCAAATACATAAATATTTTTAAATTGGACTTTTAGGGTAGCAACATCCAGAGTTAAACAATTTTTCCTGTCATAATGGTTCTCTAAAAAGACCTCTGTCGTTAAAGAGATCAAACAGACTTTGATCAGCTGGTTGATAAATGGCGCTTACCTGTAATTGTAATTGTACTGGCTACTCTACGTTGCCCCCTAGGTGTGAATGAGAAAGTTGCTATATGATACCTTGCAATGGATTGGCTAACTGTCCTGATGTATTGTCACCTTGCGCCCAGTGAGACTGCATCTCTTATCATGATGAACATGATAAATACCTTCAACACAGTGCAACATAATCATTATTTTATATCGTCAAAAAGGATTATTTGCCATGTTTTGTGCTCTTGTATTGCTACAATCCATGACATTAAGCAGTCCACCAGTGAAGATAATAGCAAATCATACATTACACAAACACAAAATGAATACATTACTTTATATAGTTATGCAGAGCAAAAACAATTCATAAAACAAAAACAAAACATAAAATAACTGATAGACAACCAACACAAATCTATGGTACCAGTAACTGGAGTGGCCCTTGGACCAGCAATGATCTAAGAAACAATCTAGATCTAAAAAAACAATATAGATCGCTTACACTGTTCAGTCTGGCAGATGTTTGGCCTGTTCCTCCTCACAGAATTGCTTCAATTCAAATAGACCGGTGCTTAGAATAGAACATTGGTTGTAACAACTTGAAAATTCCGAAAAGGATCTCATTTTGGTCATCTTACACATTTGAATAAAGGAGAGCTAATAAGATACCCAATATATTAAAAGTGCTCATGACTTCGAAATTGTGTCGCAGGAGGTGATGTTAAGAAAAAGGTTGCAACCCGGACGTTTTTAGGAAGCATACAAAACGGTAACGAGCTGGTTATGCAATGCTGTTTGGATAGAAATGCAATCATTTTTGCTACAGTCCTCCTGAGGGACATAGTTTCTCCATCTGCATGACAATCTTACAAGCTGTTGCTGAAGCTTGAAGTTATTATTGCTCCATTGCGTGTCATATATCACACGAAGCATGGTTATTTTCCTGCTACTCATGAGGAAAAAATAGATATACAGACTGCTTTCACACAGGCCATCAGCTTTCCAGGGTTCGTTGGAGTAATGGGAATCTATATTGCAATTATAACTCCTAAGTAACAGTTAACAGGAAATTCAGAATTTAGAAAGCTCTGTTACTCTTTCTTCCTTTCTCCCTCCAAACACAAACACAACATAGCAAACATGTCTGATCTCTGTTATTTCAGCCAAACTCACGCTAACTGGTTCATATTATGGATCATACATATATGTAATCCCTAAACTGTGGTAATAAACGGTTATGCTTACCACACCAGTGCCATTCAAAATGACACTGCTGCAGCTTTCCAGCTGCCCAAAAAGTTGCTTTGTTAACCGTCTACCCAGTACTTTCATTAAAGACCATAAATACATTGTTTGCCAATTGAGACAGAGAATTTGGCTGGCTTGCACAGGGCCCTGACCTTAGTTCCAAATGGAGTGGAAATCAATCACAGAAGTGAAGGCTCTTGCAAAGCATGACAGGCAACATTTTGCTAAACCTTGGTTCCTGCGATGTCCACTGGACAGGATGGTTGCCATGCAAACTAATAGGTTTTATTCAGGAAAGTGGATTTTTTTTCTGGTCTGGTTCGTCTTGCAATGGACTAGTATTCCATTCAGAGCACATGTCTGCTGTGTGCACCCAAGGAATTTTGTGTGAATTCTGTGGTTCTGGACCCACAGACGCTAAATTGAAACAAAACAGGGAACATAACGTCTTTAACAAAATAAAAGCCAACAATTATATTTCTGATTTGTGTATACACTGGACTGCATATACTTTATGTGCACATGCTAAATATACTGCTTACATGCTCACAAAATGAAATATCCTATAATAAAATATCCCCTAGTGTTTGTGAGCTGTGTATATTATACAGTGTTCCCTCGCCACTTCGCGGTTCACCTTTCGTGGGTTTTCAAAAAAACGTAAATGGAAAAAAGCGGATATAGCGGATTTTCACTGTTTCGCAGGTTTTTCCGAAACTTTCACATTTAAAAATGTATAAAAAAATGTAGAAAAATATAAAAAGTATTAATTCTAACAATTAAAGAATGTTATAAATTATAAAATATTATAATTTACATTAAATAGCTGTTGTAGCTACTTAATGTGTAGGATATTTTGGTGCTGTAAGCTCGGTACGGATGGAGCATGTGTAATACGAGAGTGATGTATGGTGTGTTAAGTAAAGAGAACGTTATATTACTTCAGCGTGTTGCTTGATTATTCAACAGTTAAAAACACTACAATAGCGTATTTACTCAGCGGATGAATACTCACCAAAAACGAGAACTAGTGACTAAACAAATCGGCCGCCTGAATCGCTACTTGTCGACTTGACAAGTTTTTGTTATTATAATTATTATAGACTGAATTCATTCAAGCCCTACGATGCCACCCAAACGTTCTGCAAGTTATGTGGCTAAAGTGTATAAATACTTACCTTACTTCGCAGAACACTGTACAAGCAGATAGTGATAACAGAAGATTTAATTTCTACATTACTTTGAGCTTCTCAGTCCCAGGACACAGATCTTCTTTGCTCTTGGAATAACTTATGTTGAGTGACCACTCTTTGGTAAGTACGAAGGTTTCTAGAAACGGTAATCATGTTGCTGAATATTCTCCATTTGTAATCTACGTGCCTACAGTGGATTGGTTTTGTAACCTTTTCCAGCCTGATAAACATCAGCAGCACCTTTCCTGAGGTCCTCAAAAACCTCATTTGATTGCGATATGGGAGCAAATCTTGAACGTTAGAAACACCATTCATAGTGAAGGCTCTGTTATATTGAACACATTTTCCCCTAAACACATAGCTGTCATCCCATCACTGCAATATAATCTAAAATGAACTAATAATCCCAAACCTTGCCTTCCAGCATCTCAGAAATAAGCATGAGAAAGGTGTAAATAAGTATATTTTAGAGAAACTGAATATATATATTTTAAATTACTGTGGTGGATGAACTGAGAACTGAAAATATTAGAGATAATAATGTTTTTTGTCACTTACAAAAATGGGTAGGCACTGAAATTCCACTAGTGTTCTGAACAATATCTTACCACTTCTGTGTGGTACAGAATAAAAAGCGTCACCATTACTGGAGTTTTGCTTAGCAATGCCACTTAAGCTATATCAAACTCTGGATTTTATCAACTCAGGTAGTGCTACAGATGAAGCAGTCATGTTAAATAGTTAAATGTATAAGCACAAAATTATAAACAATAATTAAATAGTGAAATGCATTTTCTTACAAAGCTCCTAGATCCAGAAGTTCTGGTCTCAAACACTTGTGCAAACAATTGGTTGCTTAACTAACTAACTACACTGCTCATAAACATTAGGGGATATTTCAAAATAAATACAGACCGTTAATAAAAAAAAATGCAATAATGTAATTTGTTAAACTGACTTATGATCAGTGTTTGTAGCCATGCTATATACCCATCCTGTGTAAATTTATATATGTGATATTCAGCTATGTTGACATTGGAACAGTGTTCACAAAGAACAAATTAAACTTTCATATAATAATCAGCTGTTTCTCATATAAACTTATGATAAGGGCTATAAACTGAGAAACAGGAACCTTTTTGCTGTGCTTCTGCTGGAGCCCCAGAGCGCTGTGGAACACCAAAATGGAAGTGGAATTTCATGGGCCATCTCGGATGCTGACTCATTTCTGGAGGGGTTTACAATCCATTTTCCTTTGCTGCCAACCATTTGTGGACACAAGCCAACACAGTCAGCTTCAGAGAAACGCGATAATGGACGTAGGAGTGCTCAGACATGGCCTGTGGTCATACTGCTGCACAGTTTGGCATTCTACTTCATTTAACACACCTGATTCAACCCATTAGCTAATTACTAACCCATTTATAAGTGGATATGTTGGAAAAGAAAATGTTAGGGGGAAACAAAAATGTTGTCAGAGCAAAGAACTTCTAGGACTCTAGGAGTCCTAGGATGAATTAGTACAATGAATTAGTTCAGTGACAGGAAGTACTATTCCTGGGGATCCATTTTTGTGCTTCCTTTGCTCTAATGCACCTGATGCAGTTCAGGGAGGACTAGATAATTAGCTATTAAATCCAATCGTGTGTTCGAGCCAGGAAAATACTACAATGTGCAGAGAACAGAGCCTCCAGTAACGGTACTGGAAAGTCGATTTAAGTCAAGGTAGTCATCTTATATTAATGTCATTATGTGAAAATCGTCTAAAACACATTCTGACCACATGTCTGCAGACTGGTGACATCACTGAAATAATATAATAAATATAATAATCAAACATCTCACGACTACATTTATTTATCTGACAAGTATTCATTTTATCCGAAGCAATTTAAACGAGAAGGCAGAATCCAGTCAATGCATATGACGGTCGTAGCTGACAGAAAAGCTGAAATTACTCTTTGAAAATAAATATTTCAAAAGCAAATATACATCATTTCAGGCAGAAAAAATTGTGGTTTGGGTTGCTGTACATGGCCTTCAAACACTTAATCAGATACTGGCTATGCTTTGTTCAAATGTCATATGTGATGAAGATAATAGGGAATACTAAAGTTTGTTTGCTCCTGGTTCTCAGTTAAAATTTTCCTTCACAACAATAAATGTAGCAGGGTGGTGTGGAGGTTTAGCACTCTGTCCACAGAGCTACGAAGTTCCCTGGTATGAGTCACATTCTGGACAACAACTGTGTGCAGTTTGCATGTTCTCCCCATGTGTGCACCGATTCCTCAAAGTAGGTGAAGTGAAAGTGCCCCATTGTGAGTGTGTGAATGTGCCTTGTAAAGAACTGTCATCCTGTCTAGAGTTGGTTCATGCCCTGCACCCTGTGGTGCTAGTTAAATACCACCAGTTCATGACTGGAAATAAATAAATGGTTTAATAGAACAAATCTTTAAAAAAGTCCAGATAATTCAAACAGTCTGATCCCAATATTAATTCTCCATGAAACTTTATAGTTGGAGCGATAAATCATGGCCGTAGATGAACCCATGCAAAATCCGAATTCATAATTTACTGTGACATATCATGCACCATGAATGAAACATGGAGAAAATGTGTTCTGGCTGCTCAGTCCCATGGCATGTTGTATTATACCACTTCCACTGTTGATTGATATCACATATAATGAGCAAACGTAAATTACGTGTAAAATGGAGCGTCCGGAAAACTCTCAGTCAGATTCATGAACGCTGCATAAACACAAAATGTATTAGTAGAACATGCATATGTTAAAGAATAATTACCAATACCAATAATTCAAGAAATTGGGTGTGTTCACACATCCAACCACAAGCAACGCCCACAAATAACAAATGACGACCAAAGCCTTTGGACTGAGGAACACAGCATAGATCTGTTTAAATGTCTCAGAATGTCTGCAGAAATTTATGTTTCAAGTGCATTCAAATCAACGTCCATATAAGTTCCACAAATTACATGTGCGGTTTATAAATAAGCCTACAATATTTCATTTTTGGGGGGTATTTCAGTTGCAAGTAACCACACATGACAAACACATCATATCGCTCAGCACTACATTACTAGAAAACTTTCATTATTTTCGCTTCCATATAAAAAGCTTAGCAGAGCTTCAACTACACATGGTGTAGTGAAGACTATTTTAGGAAATGCTACAGGACAGACTTCATTACAGACCATAAACTCTATTCTAGTTAAAAATTCCACATTGGCTTTAACAAAATAATTTAGCAAACAACTGTCCCATACAGGCTTATCTGAATATCAAGTTTATCTGAATAACAAACTGGAATATTAAACTGAGTGCTTCTTGAGTATAATTTTATTTAGTGTTGGTTTTCATTATATAATTCTAATGTATATATAATTATTTACTCTGTAGTTTAATTCAAGTGCAGTCATGTATATTGACACATTGGAGTCTTTCAGACGTTACGCATACTTAAGGGCCAGACACAAACATTTTGGAACGATGAACATTTTGTTTCATGGAGGATTAATGTACAAATTAGTTCTACTCCGGTATCATGGTATTAAGTTTGTGACTGTCTGATTGGCTATAGAAACGTAAATCATGAAGATGCTGATATAAATTTTTGAGGTAAAACATGGTACAAGGTGGCATCGAGTGCTATGTAGACCGCCATTTTGCATCTCGACTGTTGATACTCCACTTCACAATAAATAACTCCAGTTGACTGGGGCAGCTCTAGAGGGGGGCGGAAATTTGACAAACTGACAAGTTGAATAGGTGGTCCTTCAGTTTCCTCCACTGCACTGTCAATGTTTACTGTCTATGGAGATTGAATGTCTGCAGGCTTGACTTCGTGCACCAGGATTGCATGTCTGTACACTTTTTATGCATGACTTAGCAATGAACGTGGGTAATGATCTAATTCACCAATTGGAAGAGCTATCCATATTTCTGACTACGCGGTAGGATATTCTTAAAGCGCAAACAATAACTATTGATTGTATGCTCTCAAACACAGGATGCTGCTTTGGAAAAAGCTGATAGATGCTTCTAGCTGTGGAAGCTAGTGAGCAGCATTTTACATCTCTCTCTCTCTCTCTCTTTCTCCATTTCCCCCCCACCCCCCTCGTCTTTTATCACCCAGTCAATAACAGTGATTCAGCCAAGGGCGTGAGATGCACATGTGTTTGTGTGAGAGCATGCAAGCATTCAAGCATGCACACGTGTAAGCTTAGGTGAATTATTACTCTCTCTAAGAAAGTGTTTTGTACTGCTGCCAATTACATTGTTTGTCTTTAGTGCATATTTCTTTATATCATACAATGATTAGTTAGTATGTTTTATGTACTAAAACAATATTGGAATAATGAGATTGAAAAGATGAAAATTGAAAACCTGGCCCAATGTGACTCAGCATGGCATGTACATTTATTTGCTTCCTAAAGTTTGATAAGCTTTTTTTGACCTGTTGACTTCCATAATCTCTGCAGTCAGTCACACACATGAAATTTGGCAGTTCTGAATGCAGCTCTCCACCTGCATTTCTCTAAGTGATACAGGTTAAAATGAGGACGCTGGTGCTTATTCACAGCTATTTTTACACTGCTCGTATTTTTCTAGGATTACCCTTACGTTTGATTCAAGGTGAACTTAACTTAAAACCAGGGGAAAGGGTGCAGTTAGCCAAGACAAAAATATATGTAAGAGAATTTATCACAAAGATAAAAATGAGTTGATACAAGCTCAGCCCACTGAGATCACTGCACTTAATTCATTTGAAATCATTTAACTCATTTAAAATAATATCTGATTCTCTGAACTGGAATTAAAAAGCTGCCTCCTGACGTTTGACTCGGAAAAAAGCTCAAATTTGGGCAGAGATTTAATTCAGGGTTATCAGAACAGACTGTGAATTTGATACACCAGGAAAAAAAGATGTAATGATAATCAGGGGAGTTTAATCTGACAAATAAAATTAAAATTAATGTACATCAACGAGCAGCTTCAATGCTAATTGCAGACTTCATGATGGCAAAGACAGATGTGCATGTTCGGAACTGAATTAAATAATAATTCTAAGACTAGTCACAAGCATTTTATTGCTGCTTCCATATACTGCAACTGTCACCAAGCTACAAATATGCAACGCAAACTCTGTCAACTCCAAAGCTTTTTTATTTGCCTAAAATGTTGTATACAATGGTGCTTAATCAAATAAGAATGGTCAAGCAGTCTAGTAATCAAGTGGCCATTTCTTTATACTAGAACTATTACTAGAGTCGAATCCGGTTAATCGGTATACATCGGGACGTAATCGTTTTGGTCCTAATAACCGGCTGGTCCAATTAAACGAACATGCCCTATGATACAAGACTGGACGTGCTATTTAACATATGAAATGTTTATTAAACCTTTATTGTGCGATATACCAGTATAACGAACGTACAAACAAGAACTACTGTTTCTTACAAACTTTGTTCATTTAAAAATAAATTTGCAACCAAGTTGTTCAAAATGACCTACAACACAATGTATAGGTACTCAGCATGCGAAGCATAATACTGTAAAAACAAGTTCTTACTAAATACCAGTCAACGTTTGAAGAACTTATCCAGTGTGATCTGATGCGTTCTCTTGATGGACTGCACAGAATTAAGAAAGTTTTGGGCGTGTTCACCTCCCGCTGGTTTTGCGCTTGTCAAAACAACATTTTTAGAATTTCCTGACCTTTAATAAAAGCATAAATTCTGCTGGGTATCCCAAAAATCCTCCCATGAATCGCTGATTCACTTTGCATCCGCTAGGTGGTGACTTGTGGCTTCTTTTTCTTACGTTCTTTGGTCTGATCACGCGGGATTATGGACCAAATAAGCGAATAACATTACACGTATGTAATAAGATTTGTTTCTGTACTTTAGGATTTTGTCCGAATAAGCAGCTGGTCCCATTAACCCGTGGTCCAATTAACCGGATTCGGCCATTATTAGTAATATTAGACCATTTTCTTAAAGATGGTTCAAACCTTTACGTCCTTAAAATTCCATAATGCCTTTGTGCCAGTATACCTGGTTTATGTTGCTGAAGTAAGGCGAGTTGACAAATTATATTGCTTAAGAAAAAAAGCACAGTGATGCAATTTGTCTTAAAAATGGTTGCACTAGTATAGTGTTGTTTATTATTACAATAGCCTAAAACTAGCCTTTTCTTACATTCCTAAGATAATGTAAATGGTACCAGTGCAGAAGTCTAATACCAATGCATAAGACTTATGCATAAGAGGTATGCAGACTTGGAAACATAATTAACTAAAAGTGCATTAGCAACACACTACCATAATACTGCTAAAATAGGAACTCACACGTTTATGTTCGGCTAGCTTGTCTGTAGTCATTCGAATATATTGCAAGTTTATAGCATAGCTTAGCTAGCTTGGGTCATGACATGATAGAGTTGTTTGGTTGCTTCTGTCTGGTTTTTCAAACTGACCAATCATGCTTTAGAATGCGGTCAGGACCTAAACACACACTAAAAAAACAATCAATAAATAAATGTAGAAATGTGAAAATAAATAAATATATAAACGACGAAATATGTATTTATTTATTTATGTTATATATATATATACACACACACACACACACACACACACACACACACACACACACACACACACACACACACACACA
>JAVSBV010171080.1:0-13846 GCA_033117975.1 Parotocinclus spilosoma | reverse complement strand
ACCCAACTGTGGCAGAGGTGGGATTTGAATCCAGGACCTTCTGGTCTATAGTCCAGTACCTTAACCACTAGGTTACCACAGCCCCACACGGAGGCCTGATATGTTTGCTCAATTCTTTAATTGGGGTGCATTTGTTTGCCATTTTAAATAGCAAAATATTAACTTAGTAATCCTTTTGCTAGAATAATTTTAAGATTGACACTAAAAGTCTTAATGATGGCTACAAGCGAACTTACCCAAGTCTGGTTTCCCTTTTTAAAACTGAAGAATCAGTGTGATTTGTTCTGCATGGTTTTTTTTTCAGAAGCTGCTTTCCCTTCTGGTACATCAGCGACAAAGACACTAAGCGAAAGAGAGAAGCAGGAGGTGAGTACGCTCTCTGTGTCCAGATAAAAATAGCCACATTCTCATATGTTACAGTCCTAAAGTTACACTCTGAAACTCCACCGTGCTCGACCTGAGCAAAGGTTACTGATATGCCGTGAGCGTTCGCTGTCGGAGATGAAGGGTTTGGATTTATGAAGCTCCAGAGATTTCTGCTGCTTTTTAATGGAACAGGATGGTCCAAAAAGCCTCTGGTAAATCGAACATTTATTGCTTATCCTAAAAAAAAAACAAACAAAAAAAAACATTCACAGATTCTAGATTTGCTCCTGTACTTCAAACTGAACAGGTCGCCTTATCAAACCGAGCACTAAACAATCGCTCGCTAACTGGTGAGTGTTAAGCAAGGACTATTGAACCTGGCTTTGTAATAATTTGAATAAAAACAACCTTTTTAACCACTGAAACTAGCTTAACACACACACACACACAAGCTCTGACTTTGCACTTTTACAGGCTGAATTGTTCGAACCTAAATGATGTAACTCTTACATAATAATGACTAGCATTGATTTGACTGGAATTAGCACCACAGAAAGGCACAGCTGCTAAATCTAGCTAAGTGCAGCACCTAGCGTTGTGAAAGCGTTTTGTAGCTGCCCGGCACTTGTTGTTACAATAATTGCCGACCACTGACCCCGTTGAGTCGAGTTTTGCAAAGCGCTTTTGGAACGGCGGCTATGTTAATACTTGGCTAACTGCTTGCCTTAGCTTGTATTTTGGATACATAGTTTCAGAGCTAACATGGATATTTAAATATTTTAAAATGTCCACGTTAGCATGGATTGCTGAATGTAACAGCATGGGACAAAGCAGTTAACCACTAAGTGTGGAGCCCGTATGTGTGTGTGTGTGTGTGTGTGTGTGTGTGTATCAGTGCCAATGTTATGACTTAAGCATGGAGCTAAGTGTCATTTTTGCGGACCAGATCCAGCACGAGGACACGGTGTACAGCGTGGCCTCGCAGTTCCGCAGCCGGCCAGCAGATGCCGCCATAATCAAACAGGTACAACTTCTTATTGTTGTGTTGAAGGTACTCACAAAAATAGGAAACACAGTCGGGTTTTGGTCCTAATAACTGGCTGGTCCGATTAAACGAACATGCCCTATGTTACAAGACAGGACGTGCTATGTAATATATTAAATGTTTATTAAACCTTTGTTGTAAGACTTACACGTATAGCGAACGTACAAACAAGAACTACTGTTGCTTATGAACTTTGTTCATCCAAAAATACATTTGCATCCAAGTTTTTCGAAACGATCTACAACACAATGTATAGGTACTCAGCATGCAAAGTCTAATACTGTAAAAAACAAGTTCTTACTAAATTCCAGTCAACGTTTGAAGAACTTATCCAGTGTGATCTGACGCGCTTTTGCTGTGGCTAAGTGGCAACTTGTGGCTTGTAGTAAATGGAAATCTTAGGCAAAGACCTGTAGGTGGCAGTAGAAGTTTTCTTCACGGATATTACATAGTGTACATGTTCTTTGGTCCGATTTTGATCCAAATAAGTGAATAACATTACACGTATATAATAGAATTTGTTTCGGGTCTTTAGGATTTGGTCCGAATAAGCGGCTGTCCCATTAACCGGTGGTCCTATTAACCAGAATCGACTGTAATAGAAATAGCCTCCTGCAATCGTATTGTTTTATATATCAATGCTAGTAAGTTAATTCTAACATTGGTGCAATCAGTTAAAATCAGTTAAAAAAGTTTAAGCAAATTACTTACTCCAGTTTATCAATTCTAATATTTTTATATATCAATTCTAATATCTTTATATATATATATATTTATATATATATAAAAGCAAAAGTGACATGTTAATGCTGTTCAGCAATATGCAATGCACGCAACAGGAAATATCACGATATGTGGTTTCCTTTTCTCTCACACACTCTTTTCTCGCAAACCCATTTAAACAAATCTGAGGTTTATCATATCATCTTATCATATCTCAAATACATCTAGTAGTAAATTTTTGTCCCCCTTATAAGCCCATTTAAAGTTCATAAGCTAAAGAGAATATATTGTATTTTGTGTAGTTAGTAATGTCTCAAGACTGTCAGTTAACATCTAGGCCACCCATGGAGGATGGTTCCCTTTTTGAGACTTGGTCCTCCCAAGGTTTCTTCCTTCTACATTCAGCAAGTTTTTCCTTTTCACTGTCACCCTAGGCTTGCTCATTTTTTGATTGGCCTTTTAAGATAATATAATAGTAAAGCTAAGGCTGCTTTGAAACAATGCATCATTGTAAAAAATCTATAAATACATTTTACTTGACTTTGAAAATTTGACCGTCACGTGTGGTGTTTAATTGGCATACTTGGTAACGTGATAAGTGGAGACCATTGCCTGACTAACAAGAGTTTGGCGTATTTGATTTACTTTATGTTTGACATTTCACTCTTCATTCAGAGAGGCTTACAAGGTCCTACAAATCCAAACATCTGTAGACGCCTGTGGATTAAGTGTCTTGCTTAGGAACCGAACAGTGGCAGAATGGCAGAAGAGGGATTTGAAGCCTGGATGTTCAGGTCCACAGTCACGTATCTTAATCACTGCAATGCACCACCACAGTTTACCATTATTTGTTGGACTCCAACATCAGACAAGTGTTGTCCTAACCTGGTGTCTTTGACCCTAAACAAATAGTTTATTCCATTATAAAGCACTAGGCAGCCAAGTAAAAGCATTTATTGCTTTTCAAGAATCCCATAACGTAGCTGTTTAATGTTCGCTTTAAAAACTGAGCTCGTAATATATTTACTTTATAATAGGAAATAATTTTTATTTATTAATCGTATACTGTATATGTAAATAATTCACTCAATCTGAATGACAGAAAACTAGTATAAGCAAACCACCTGCTCACAAAAAAAGTATAATATGTATTAAAAATGTAATTAACATGTATAACGATTGGATTTCAAATGTTAATAGAGTATAATCAGTGAGCTATTGTCACTGGAACTCATGCTGTACGTCAGAGAATTTTCTTTTAGCGAAATTGGCAGACAATTGTGGCAAAGTGGCACTTAGAGCAGTGCCAAATCAAACGGAAAAAAAACTGCACAATGTAACAATTGTAACAATTTTTTTAAACCAAAAAAAAAAAATGCAAACATTTGTTTTGTGTTGGATGCTGGATCAGTTAGTGAGACCATATGAGTTCCATGTTCCCAGCTGGTTTATGCTGGTTAGTACTGGTTCAGTACACGTTTAACTGGTGAACCTCAATGATCTTGCTCACCATTATTGTTGTTATTTTGTAGGGAACTCCCTGCAGCCATGTTCAGAGTCTTTTTAGACTAATCCCAGAAAAGTGGGAATGCTGGGATTGTTATTTTTGCCCAGGTGTGTATTGTAGATATGAAAGAAATAAACGCACGAGGGCTGAACAGAACCTGTCACTGAATCTATGGGTTAAACGTGAACTGTAAATGAAGCAGGGCGGGTTTGTTCCGGTTGAAAAGAGGCGCGCTCTGGCTGGTGCGCGTTCTAAAGGAGGAGCGTCTGATTGATGAGGGCGCGCTCCCGCTGAACTGTCACTTGCTTTCAAAGCACGGGACCGCGATGTCACTGCGAAACGAGGGTAAATACATTCTGATTTTATCCGTTTTTACACTTGTTTTGTACAGTTGTGTAACTATGTGTACATCGGTCAACACGTTCATGTCCATATCAAGTCCAGCTGAAAAAAAACCCCTCTTGTTAATTAACGTTATCTGAGATGTCGTGCATGCGCACTATATGTCGAATTTCGTCGCTGCCCTCAAAACAGAAGTCTGTTCAAACTCGTATGCGGGTGTGTATGTATATTTTGTTTTTCTACATGAAAAGAATTTGATGTTTCAATTTAAATATAGCCCGTACTCATATTTGATTCATTCTTTCAAACACAAAGTTTTGATATTTGAAATGTTCAGTAATGCGATACAGCTGGTTACGTTTGTTCTCCACAGAGCAAACCTCTGAGTTGCCTTTTTATTTAATAAACTTGTGGGTGCACAAACTTTTGCAGTCTTTAGTTGATAACGTTATGTATGACCCAACTGTGACGTCTCACCAACGTCTCACATTAAAAGATGTAGAGATACATAGATATACAGTGTTGTTGCCTAAAATAAATTGTGGGGAAATGTAAACAGTATTTGGATATTTTGTCAGCTGCATCATATTAGCCTGTGCACAAATCTACTTTGTGCTAATTAAGGTGTGGTAAATTAAAGTAAAAGTAAAGATATGGTAAATAACAGAAAATTTAAGCCTGACTTTAAGCCTGACGTTAGGGTTGTTAGTACTATACTGCTTACAAAAATGAGGGGATATTTTACAATTTCATTTGGAAGCATCCCCTAATTTTTGTAAGAAGTATATTTGCTTTGATCTGGTCATACAACTCAAATTGTGAGAATGTAGCGTAATCGGTTTACTTAACGCCCGTCTTTGGACGATGGTAAGAAACAGTGTAACAGGAGTAAACCCACACGGACACAGGGAGGACAGTAATACATATTCTAAATATTAAATCAGTTCAAGTACTGCATCCGTTTTTTAACTAAGAGCACTGGGATGTAGAAGACTGTTGTGACTGATTTCTCAGCATCAGTTTGTACTTAATTTGTGCTAATGTCTCACATTTAAATTACAACTCCAAAGATGTAGATCTACATAGGTATACAGTGTTGTTGCCTAAAATTAATTGTGGGAAATTATATTAGTATGTGTACAAATCTACAACATGGATTCATGTTCTATGAACTTTGTGCTAATTAAGGTGTGATAAATTAAAGTAAAAGTAAAGATATGGTCAATAGCAGCAAATTTAAGCCTGACTTTAGTACGTCTTTAGGGTTGTTACTATACTGCTTACAAAAATGAGGGGATATTTAATGATGGAAGATTTCATTTAGAAGCATCCCCTAATCTAATTTTTAAGAGCAGTATATTTGCTTGTTTGACAAGGTTAAAAAAAAACAAACTGGTCATACAACTCAAATTGTGAGAATTTAATGTAATTTAATGTCTTTGGACGATGGTAAGAAACAGTGTAACAGGAGTAAACCCACACAGTCACAGGGAGGGCAGTAATACATATTCTAAATATTAAATCAGTTCAAGTACTACATTTGTACCCAATTACTACTGATTAATGGAACAGTACAATTTGTTTTCTGTTTATATTTATTCTTGGTCGGGGGGCCAATATCTCAGAATGTGGGTATAGGCTCAGAAGGGGTTGTTGTTACAGAGCTAGGGAAAGCTCTCCCCGTCCGGCCCCCAATCCATCAGGTTATGCATCTGAGAGACATCTGAGACTCACTGCTTGTGTTACGTTACCACAGTGGTGGGATAGCGACTAGCACCCAATTTATATTTCTGCAAAATATGTTTCAAAATTTAATTAAAATTCTTTGAGTTGGTTTGTGCTATATATATATATATATATATAAATATATAAAGGAAAGCCGGTTTCACAGTGTGCAAGGCACGCACTCAGACGCACAGTCACAGTCCAAGGGCACTTTAGAAACACAAATTAAGTTTTCTTGTTTTTTTTCTGGTGTCGATGTGTATGTGCGTGTGTGTAGGGGGCGATATGTGGTGGGGATGTTCTTATTCATTTATCTCCAAAGACCATAAGACGCAGACATGAGCATGTGCCCTGGATGGGCCATTGAATAACGGATTTGGTGGTTTGCCACTGCGGAACTTAGGGATGATCCGCAACTGGCCTCCCTTACTGGAATAATAGTTATAGTTTAATATAGAGTAATAATAGTAGTCAATAGTTCCTTCATAGAATGCCAGACCAGGTACTGCTAAACTTGAACTAGGGACCCTGCAGTGGTGGGCGAGCACGTTAGAACGCTGCACCACACGAGCACTCGCATGTAATTTGGCATATGTACAGTTGTTCATGTGGTGCATTTCGTACGGCCCCAAAGCTTAATGCTAGGGGCCCACTAAAATTTACATAGGTAGTTTGTATCCAATCTAACCTGAGTGGAAGTGTCTTTGGGCTCTCACAAATCGCTATATAAATGTAATTTAATAAGTTATTTCCCTGGAAAGGTTTTGTCAAGAAACATGGCACTTAATCAAGGGTGCCCAAACTTCTGATACTAATTAATTATGATACCTAACAAAACGAGTCAAACCAATCAGTGTATAAATGCTATAAATAGCTGATCCTCTGTACTACTTATCAAGTCTCAGTCACTTTTGTAACACTGCGATTGCCTCTGATGTACCCAAATGCTTAGGCAACTGAAAAAAAAAATATTTGCCACTACTAGTGAGTTACGATCTAGCCTGACTTCAGAATTACATTATTATAACAATACTGTTATGATGATGATGATATTAGGTCCACAGATCAGGCATCACATGCATACCAGTATACACCAGTAATGGGTTCTACTAATACTACAGTATGGTTAAAATGCTCAGGGAATGATTAATAATTAATAGCTTTAATATGGGTTGTATGCCTGGAATGTTTAAATAATCATATATAACAAAATATATTGATACTGTGATTCTAGCAGAATTTAAACATTTATATATACGAGTAAAGCATTATCCAATAAAAATACAGGGCTGATTTAAAGATTAACGTCACAATCACAGTGACATCCCAGTTTAGAGACCCATAGTATGGTGCAGACATCATAGGCAAAACCTGTGTTTATTATTAACCCTGTGTTTTTTCCTGGTTATGGATATTTGGGGCTCCGATGCCCATATTAGGAGTGCATATGGCACGGGCGTGAGAAAAGCTTGGACGGGACATCAGTGTGTGAATGTCCTGCCCAGCGATGATTCAGATACACTGTATTAACGTATTAGACCGCTGTGCCATCCAACTGGCAAACCTTGATTTGTGTGCATTACTTTTATTCACAATAGTCTATCATTAAAAAGGGTGTATATGAATGAAGAAAATGTGATTGTAAATGGTTCTCTCATTTTTTTCTTATTTCAAACCATAAATGGACACAGAGTGATTTCTGATGTTGATCATTTACCTGGGATGATATTACAGAAAACTTCATCCATTCATTTTCCATGTCCCTTTAATCCAATACAAGAAATCCACATAAACACGCAAAATATGCCAAATGCACAAACATGCGAACTGTTCAAAAGCAGCAGCTAGGTGTTGACTGATCACATTATAAACCACTAACCCACTAACTTATGACTGCAGTTTTGAGGTGACAGCACTAACCACTGCACCGCTGTATTGCCCTGCCCTTAACAGAGACATTTTAATAAGTCTGTTTCATAACCGTGAAAAGCGGAAAAATAACTATTAAAAAACGATTTTCTAAATCATAATAAGAACCTATTACAGATGCATTGTAGCTTTTTAAGTTTCCTCAAACTTAGCTGTGATTTAATGTCTGATCTTAACATTTGGTTGCTACCATTAGCTTCTTACTAAAAAAAACACTGTATCCTAAGGAACAATGACATTCATATACACATGTACATTCGTGACAGCATTACATTTACACACTTTTGTGGTCACGGCTTTAAATTAATTTACTCTGATTAGTGAAACCTGACTTTCCACCTTCAACGGGTCAGTCAAAAGCAGTGGCAATTAGACTATGTGTTTTGAACAAGTAATAAAGACTAATCAATAGTTTAGAAATATTTTTTCCTGGACAAATACTGTGATTATATACTGTCTGTTGTCCTTAATTGGTTGTATGATCACCAAAAGCTGAATGGGTCTTATAGGAAGGAAAAGGGATTTACAGTCAGAAATCTTTGCCATTTGAACCCTGGATCTACAGCTCCATGGTCCAGTACCTTCTCTGCCTGCTTCACCACAACAGTCCAGGTTTTTTGTGGATAATTTTAAAACTGTTTCAACATATTTCAGTTGTTAGACATGTAATTTTGGGTCTTATACTTTACTTACACTTCTTGCTATGAATACCTCTGTCTATAATGACTACTGTCTATGAATTAATCCCGTTGACGGGTCTCATACAGTGGAGGACGAGTTCTAAATCTGAGTCTGAATAATCGAAAGATTTCGTCCATATTGGTTTCATGAATTTTCCTTGCCATTTTCACCTCTGGCATACTCATTTGATATCAAGAAGCAGCTTTAGTAAAGCTGCCGTGAGACAACACATGTTGCAAAAAGTGCTACGCAAATAAATTCAACTTTAACTTGGGCATCGTAAAAACATCTATAGAGTATCCTGTAATGTTACTAAATGCTTGGCTTTCTCTGTCTACAGAGTCAATGGAAGTATCATTAGTTAATATTCTTTGGTCTTTGAGTAGTTGTTGCATAGCTTTGGGTCGTTATGAATGCTACTCCACAAACTTCCAAACGAGCACGTTCACGAGTGCTCTCAGACTAGTAGCCCTCAATGCATAAGGATAAGTTGGAGCTGGAGATAAAAATTTAAATAACGAATATCTCTAAAATGCTTTTTAATTACAATTACAGTCTATATATTTGAAAATTACTTGCTCAATTAGGACTGTGGGCCTGTATATTTGTAAAGCTGCTTTGAGACAGTGGTCTGTTCTGGAAAAAAGCACTATGCAAATAATAAAAACACTATATAAATAGAGAAAGCAGATGGAAAAAAAGAAGGTTAGCCTCTTTCTGTTCAGATACCAGATAATAATAATAATAAGTAAAATTTATAAAGCTCCTTTCTTAAACCCAAATAGGTAAATGGTGGTCATATGGTGTAAAATCCAAAACCATACAGTTTTCACCGTAGACGTGTGTTCAAAGTGTGATTTCTAAATGTGTTTTATTACAGTGATAAATATTCCATTGATCGTTTTGATCTGTTATCAAATTGAAGGTACATATTGTGGTCATTTGGTCCTTTCATGCACATTTGAGTGCTCTGACCAAATAGAAAAACTTGATTCTAGACATTTTACATTTAAAGCATTTAGCAGAGGAACTTATCCAGCCCTTATTCAGACGGAACTTATATTAAACATTGTCATTCATGCAAAATTGCAGCTTGTTATTGAACAAAATAAAACATCAGATCACCTTTACAGTGGAATTATTACAACTTACATGCATTATGTATCTTAAACTTGCCTCATTGCCTCTCAGGCCCCCTGCAATAGCTCTGCATCACAACACTGGATTCATTATATATCTGCATGTCTGGGTCTGATTACATTATTCTGCTTAATCCACACGGCCAGCGTGATCGCGGGCCAGCCGGTGCCCACCCGGCAACTCTGGACACAAGAGCAGGAACAACCCTAGATGAGGCGGCAATCCGTCGTAGGGTGCACACAGTCACGCCCTAAGGGTCCCTTTACAGACAACAATTAATTACTTTAAGTATGCATTTGTGTTTTTAAAAAGATGACATAAATGTAACTTTAAATGTACATTTTAACAGAAGAGGAATTTGAATTCATACGTACACATTACAATGTAAATATCTTTTATAGGAACCAACCATGCTGGATGTTACCATAGTGTAAAAAAGTCAGAGTGATTTCTGTTGATTCAACCAGTAATTTAGTCAGCTGAAAAACAGTGAAAATGAATCACTATGTTGAGCAATTTGAGCATTATCTTCATCATCATCGTTTTCACATCCTCATAATCCAATGTAGGGGCTAAGGGGAACTGGAGTTTAACCTAACCAGTAGCACAGGACTAGTCAATCGCAGGATAAATGCGTACACACACCAGTAGTGGGTGTGGTTGTTAAAGTAGGGGAAGCACAGACTGACGTTCACATGTGATAATGCGATGTCATTTTACTGTCAAGACATGGCAGTACACTTCCTAAATCCATCCAGTAGAACTGCAGTTATTTGTGTTGCCTTAAGTCTTTGTTCATTGTTAAATGTACTGGTTGATAAGTGGTTTCTTGTCCATTAGAAGTCGACTAATCATTGTAAAAGAAATATGTGCGTCCACAAAAAATGCAATTCCAATAATTACAGATATGCCTTTTCTGGGTCAAATACACCAACCCAAACACCACTGACTGCCGGTGAAGCTCTTGAACCGATTGCTTCATGCACACAGACTTAACTGAGTGTATGTTACATTGGTGCGGTACCAAGGGTTATTGTTTCGCTAAAAGATTGAATTCCAACATATAGCATAGGTAAAACTTTTGGGGGAAACACATATACAGACTCCATACAGGCAAAGTCCAAGCCAAGGATTGATTGAGGGATCTCTTGTACAGGGAGCTAAGTTATGGACCTCATATTAGGCTTTAATGTTTAGCCCTATCAGGATTATTCAGGGTTGTTATTGCTCAGTCTGAAACAACATGGTTAACAGCATCAGATCTCTGGCTCTCTGCAGGTCAGAGTCAAAGTGTGACATGGGAAAGACTGTCGTGACATTATGTAGGATGGAATGTTGGAATGCTAACTGACCTTTCTCACTTATTCTTGCATGTTTTTCATTCGCTTCCTAAGTGAATCATGTAGGATTCTTTGTTGTTGATAAGTGAACTGTTATTATTTCCGTGCTTTAGAGCTGCCAGGTTAAAAGGTTTCCCCTCTCTTATCCGTTTGGCAAACAGGATTACTTTTCACGTTCGTATTCAATAAATTACACAATTTTTCATAGAAAAAGCAAACTCTACATGGAGCACGTTTTAATGATAAGCCATTTAACAAAATAATACACATTCTGAGACCTTACAAAATTACTTTTAAATCATGTGGGGGGAAAATCACTTATGAAAGTCGATGGAAACAGGCAGAGATTCACCCTGGAAAGCAAATGCATGGCAGAGTTCTCTAATAAGGGAACTGATTGGGCACAGAAGGAAGTGCATATCTGACACCAGTCCATTCTAGTGGGCACTGTTGATGACCAGTTGGATTCAATAGAACTCAACTATCAGGGTTGGGTAACAAAACCAGCGCCAAAATTCCAAAAAACAGTTACCTGTTTGAAAATAGAATTTTAACAAAACTATCAGTCCCTACTAAAGCATTTTATCCATCTATGATAAGTTCAAGAATCTGTCTGTATTAGGCATCACCTATCTGCCAGGACCTGTGGATCATGTGATCATCTAAATCATCACATAGTTTTGCTTTGATAAGTCAAATTTGAAATGAAAAGGATAAATGCAATATGTGCAGAAAGTTGATCTTTTCTAACAGATCAGCATAACATTGAGCTTCAGCAGTACCGGGTTCAGCTGACTGCCTCCTGTCTGGTGCAAATGTTACATTAGCCAAAAAAATAAAAAAGGTAGCTTGTTGTACTAAAAACTACTCTTTATAAGAGCTCTCTGCTTCTGAAATACATTTCATTAAGACATTTTAAGGTTTTTACTTACAAGAGGTTTAAATAGGTAGAAAAAGCTTAACGTAAAAATAATTCGTTTTGGAGTTAAAAAAACATGCAACTTATACCCAACCCTAAACAAAAGTAGGTCATTTGCTAACGCTGCCTTACGTCTGTTATAAGGCGTACACAATTTGAGGTCACACTAGTAGCTTATAACCAGCAACTCAAATGATTGTAGTTTGTGTTTTACTTTAAAATACAAACAACTGTTTAAGTGTTAAGCAAAGGACATCTGATACAAGGCTTGAGCTGATTACGAAATTCATACAAGTGATTATCTTTTGAAGAATTATTGTGCTAAATTATATAAACATGATTCAAATGCAGTTAGGAAGAACCATGTGACTGTTCCTGACTTTTACTGTAACCGCTGGTGGCATCACAGCCTGGAGACCAGCCTGGACTTTTGAACCATTGCTCTACCTACTGAACTGCTCGGGTACAAAACACTGAACAGTTCTTAGCTTAAACTTTGACCACATTTCTGATGGCACATCTTTCGATTCTTAATCCTTATTCTGTCTTTATATTCTAACTGTCCAGTGGTTAAAGTAATAGAAAGTAAATCACATGATTCCTCCTGGTCTGTATTTATTATAATATATATATATATAGATCTTTCTGTCTGTCTCTTGTGACCTGAAATGATTCATTTATTTCTGATTTTGCATGCTTAGGCTGCATGTTTCCTGTCAGATACCATCATCGGTCTTTGCAGATGCAGCTGGTGTTGAGTAAAGGGGAAGTTTGAGGATTTGAATTAAGTTAATTTTATATGAGCTGAATGTCTGTGGCTGGGCTCACACTTAACTTATTAGCTTCATTCTAAGTATTTTGAATTTTGAGTATGAATCAACTGGCCGAGGTTGCTAATAATTGTGAAGATAACCATCTATAGGGCAGGATAGTGGCACAGTGTGACTTCTGTGAAAATACTATGAAATACTATGACCACCCAAACATAAATGATATTCTTATTAAACCTAATAATAATGTGTTACAATAACAATGATATTCTGTACAGTAATTTTGAGAGCTTAAAAATGTAGTTTATCACCATATTTGAAGGCATGGCTGTTTATTTTTGGGCTGTGGCTACATTAAGTGAGTGCCTTCGCATGAATGGCTGACTAACCACAAGCTGTATTCTTATCCTCAGACACATGTGTGACCACCATTAGAATAAGAGCAGAGCTTAACCTATATGTGCAAGTGCTTTCAGAGGTCTTTCATCCCCAATTGTACGTCTGATTTGCTGATTTCTGCTTCCTGCCTTTGATCTAGCCTAGGATCTCAGACCCGGCTTCACCTCTTAACCTCATTCCCTTGGTCCATCATCACCCAAGTCTGTGGTCATGGAGGCACGAGGAAAGTATGATTTTAGCGGCTCAGCGGAGGACGAGCTCAGCTTCCGCAAAGGAGACATCCTGAAGGTACACACAAACTGTGGTAACACTTCATTAAGAAAACTTTATTATTAAACTACTTCTTAAACATAGTTGACAATGGTATTTTTGAAGACTATGTAATGCAAATCATACGGTGGCAGGTTTTGTGTGATGGTTAACTGAACTGTTATAAAATACCAAATTCTATTTAATTGTAATCATCCTGTACCAACTGGAGTGGCAGTTTGAGTCGTCCCAAAGTCATAACCCAAGTGCCAAACACTCATTTACCTAGAGTCTGTAATTCCTACCTTCCTGTATTAGCAGTGCCATGTTGCTACAGGGGTCTTTGTAGAGGTATGAAGGTATGGTACATTAAGATTTGTTTGTCTTATGTGTGTTTGAATAAGACATATTCATAATATATACTGTTCTATATACTGCTCACAAAATTAGGGAATGTTTAAAAAAGAAATACAGTGTTCCCTCGTTTATGGCGGGGGTTACGTTCCAGGACCACCTGCGATAAACGAAAATCCAGGGGTTAGGGACGCTATATTTATTTAAGTCTTTCTACACTATTTTAGCTGTAGAACTTGCAGAATGTTTGGGTAACATCGTAGGGCTTGCATGAATTCAATCTATAATGAAACTTTCACAAACAGCGAACACAAAACCGCAGATAAAAACTTGTCATGTCAGCAAGTAGCGACTCAG
>JAVSBV010171061.1:0-12500 GCA_033117975.1 Parotocinclus spilosoma | reverse complement strand
GACAATTACAGTATATTTTTAAAAACTTTTTTTTTTTTTTACTTTTCTTTATATTTTATCATGAAAATGCTCGTATTATAATATAAATGTTATTAAAGTTTTTATGAAAGGCTTTGTTTTATTAAATGTTTATTTACCGTTATTTAATAAATGCGTTAAATAAATTCTAGGACGTTTTAAAACACCACATCCATACTTAATTTATCCTAAGAAAATATAGATTTTTTTTATTTATTTATTTGTATTTAGCGTTATTTAGAAAAACATTAAAAAGTAAAAAACGGGAAGAGGGGAAAAAGTCTTGAATTGCTCTGTGTAATCTGGCTAAAATTTGAGCTCCTCAGCAAGGTTATAAAGTTAAGAAGTAATTAAAGAACGTCTTTCTTTAAAAAACCTCGTTTTTTTTTGTAGTTGTTCAGGTTTATTTGTTTATTTTTTCTTTAAAATGAAGCTACACACTGTTTAAGAAGAATCTTTTTTCTTTTTTTTTTTTTTTTTAAATCTTTTGTGAATCTGATCCCAGTTCCCATTTCCTGTCCTGTAACTGATCAGACTGTAGTTTTTTTTTTGTTTTAATTGAACTACAAATCCAGACGACAGTAAAGAAGGACAGTTGGTGGGTTTGTACCTTGCTAAATTACCGAGGGTAACAGGGAGGTTTGGTGCTGGGAGCGCAGTGACACCGCTAACACTGCTCCTTTGTGGAGCGCTGAGTAAGATGGAGGGTCTGTGTAAAAGACGTTCCAGCAGACGCCAACATCTGCCGCTCGTCTGCCGCCCTTTATTCCAGACGAGCAGAAACGCGGCTCAGAGATCGTCGGCATTGTTGTGTAGGCCAGTCCGGACCGGTCTCATTACAGATTCCATCACGCTCGCACGTCTGGCATTCTGGGTGACATTTGGAACCTCACACGGGCACAAACAAGACCTGCTGCCGTTTCTACTGTCAAAAGAAAAGAAAAAGGCCAGAATGGGAATCGCTTTGTGGAATCTTTTTAGCCTTCATGATCGAGGCGCCGATTTTACCGTAATGTTTCTAATAATGCTCCTGATGACATCAGGAACGTGGGGAGTAACGCTTATGGGTCTGAGATCATGTAAAAAAAAAAAAATAATAATCAAGGTTTAACCTCAGCTCTCCACTGGAACTCCTCCCAGTTTGCCCATTTAGGTAAGAAACCAGTGGCAGTATTGAGTGAGTTTATATGCACTTAATAATCCAGAAACTGGAAAAAAAAACAAAAAAACACCGATTTAGAGTTTATATGTATATAAACTAATATATATTATACATACAATTTTCTGCATTTATTGGATTATTTTGAGTTTACGTGCATTTAATAATCAGATAAATGCTAAAGATAAGATTAAGCACTTAATAAATATATATATATATATATATATTTTTTTTTTTTTAAGTTTATATGCACTTAATAATAATAATAAATAAATAAATCTGATTGAGGTTCTATGCACTTAATAATTTTTTTTTTAAAAATCAGATTTTGAGTGTATATGCACATAATAATAATAATAATAATAATAAATAAATAAATAAAAATCTCATTTTGAGTTTATATGCACTTAATAATAATAATAATAAATTTTTAAAAATCTGATTTTGAGGTTATATGCACTTAATAATAATAATAATAATAATAATAATAATAATAGCTAAATAAATAAAAATCAGATTTTGAGTTTATAAGCACCTAAGATGACGGGAAAGCTCCCGATATAAAAGACTCTTCAGAAAAGAAGACAGATAATCAGATCAGATAAATATATAACACAAATCAGTTTTTAATATTAAATATCAGATTCTTCTTTCTCTATATATAGACCTCCGATTCTTGCAATGTGTTCCATAATTGCATTTAATTCAATGGTTGCCAGACCCTTCCTAAGAAACCCCCACCTCGTCTTAGGCCGGGTAACCATGCTTATTATTAGAAGAATAACCCAGCTTTGTCTCGCCTTCAGATTTCCTAATATTGAGCGGGTTTGGTTTTGTTGTTCTGACTCTTCTGTCCAAATTTGCATATGGAACCAGAGCTTCTCACTTAATTTAAGTGCTTGTGTTATTATTTTGACTTATTTTACTTACCCCATTCTCAGGTTATTTTGCTTAATAAGCTTCTGATTTGTAATATTTTTTCCAGTTTAGTTATTTTTTGATGTACAGTAACTCCCAGTTCCAGCACCGGATGTCCCAGTTTGAGCACCAAACCCCCATCCAGTTTTACACTGCTGCGTATCTGTAATTATTTCTTAGTTATTTATGGATTTTTTTTTTTCGTTTGCCCCACTGTAGAAGCGAGCCAAAGGCCAGTACCTGTTTTTTAAGGTGTGTGAGCACCTGAACCTCCTGGAGAAGGATTACTTTGGCCTGAGCTTCGTGGATAACGCAGAGCAGAGGGTGAGTAGATCATCTCCGGTACAGACGACGTGGTTTAGATGCCTTAAATGAATGAATTAATAGAATTAGAGGTGAAAAGCAGCGTGAAACGGATCCGTCTTTATCTGGGATCTCGTAGGTTCCTCTGTCTGAGCCCAGTTCACGGGCCTGTATAAACTCTTCTGTTCTTTTATTCTGCTTTTCCAGTGCTGGCTGGATCCCACCAAAGAGATCAAACGGCAGATCAGCAGTAAGTAGATCCGTATATGTTAAATTAGTCACAAAGCTTTTGTTGTTTTATTCTTTATTATTATTATTATTATTATTATTATTATTATTATGAGTCTAATACTGCACTGAAAGCTAAATGCAGTGTGTAAAAACACACACACACACACACACACACACACTGTTTTATGGCAGCTATAGCCTAATAGTTAGGCCCCCTAACCTGTTACTTTCTGGGGTATTCAGACATTCCCCTTTTTCTTCTGAAATAAAAAGGTGTCCTGTGACTTTTGACTCGGCCTGTACAAATGCGTATTCAGTAATCCAATGAAGAGAGCCAGATTTGATTTCAGTAATCTGATTTCTCGTGGCCAGGTCACGAAAGATTTCACATCGTTTGCTCTTGTGAGCATAGACCGAGGGGGGGGGGATTCCCTTGTGGAATCTGGCAACCCTGGAGTTAAGAGAGCAACAGTTTGGTTTATTTTATATTCAAAATGGAAAATTTGCGGCACCTCTTCCTGTGTGGTCATTGCCCGCTCGACCACGCCCCGTTCCTCTTAACTAATTACGTTCACAGGTCGTAGCGGTTCGTTAAGACGGCTTATCGCAGGGAGAGTCTCGTTCTGAGCTCAGAAGCCGGAGACGTTTGTTAAAACCCGTTGAGGGTTGGTAGTGAGCCGGTGGGAGTTACGCCTCACAAGGGATCCAGGAAGTAAAAACGATTTGCATAGTCAAAGAAGGTATTTCAGACTCTCTGCATGCGCCTGGTCTCCTCACGCTCCCTGCTGCCCCAAACAGGACGCGTTATGCAAAACTCAGTTTTGTCAGCGCCCTTGAGTTTTGCCGTCTGGAGAACCTACCAATGGACCGTGACCGGCGGCCTCAGTCAGTGTTCCTTGTTCGGCTACCTGTGAGCTTTGTGTGTTGATAACTTTTGAAGCACGATTTCACAGATCTGATACAAGTCTGATCGCTTTCTGAGAAGATCCTGGTCCTCTTGTTCCTGAAATAGGAAGGTGTCCTAAGACTTTTGACCCCCTGTACAAACACTTCGCAGTTCACCTTTCGCAAACTCTGTGCATCGTGGGTTTTTAAAAAATATTATATATTAATATATAATATATTATAATATATTCTCTATTACAAATAATTAGGGGTGCGAATCTCAGTGTCTGGCGATTCGATTTGATTCCGATTTTTGACGTCACGATTCGATTCAGAAACGATTTTCGATTCAAATAGTCTATAAATTTTGTTTACATGATGTGATTGACGAGATGAAACGACCATGTAAACAAACGGAACATTTATTTAAATTTAATACTTTTAGGTTCCTTCCTAAAAGTAGGATTGGGCGTAAAATTGTGTAACTAAAATCACCAGTATTAGGTTAGCTTAGCTGCCTGGCTTTTTTCTTAAATAAAAAAAAATCTATTAATGAACAAAATAATTCAAAACCTATTAATACAAAAGTCTACCATAGTGCATTAGCCTTTAACCCAAAATAAAATACAGACTTTACAGTCTTTTTTTAATCATATTGCACCAACAATTGTGCTCATGCCAAGCTCTCTCTTCCCCCAGGACTTTGTAAAATCCAAAGTGTGCCCAAACACTCCCCCTGCTCCATGCTAGCTGCTCCATGCTAGCTGCTCCATTCAGAAAACGGGAGCTGGCTAACAAGCTAGCTGTACGGTGGCCCAGTGGATACGTAATGCGATGTGCGGTACGCTCGGGAGTTGGAGCGGCAAAAAATAAAACTTAACCACATCTTAAAATCGATTTTGGGGCATTTTGAATCGATTCAGAATCGCCATCCTTTAAAGAATCGTTTTTTTTTTCAGCACCCCTAGTCGTCGGATCCAAAAGCGGGACCCGGACTCGTCGTTAACGACGATGCGGTTCCAGTCAGGTTTGATGGGGGAGGGGGGCGGGGAGCGAAGGGCTCGATTTGATTCCTGCAACGACGGAAGAAGCAGGAAGTCACACGGTGGGTAATTAGCAATAATCGTTAGTGCAGAATAACAGAGCTGTGAGTCACGAGAACACAGCAGCCATTAACGCAACTACACAACTACACAACTACACAACCGAACAAAGTCAGGGCTGAGTTATAAAACACAGACTGCCTGCACATCCACCCGTGAATCATCCATCCCTCCATCAACCGTTCAGTCATTCGTGCCTTCAGCCTTCCCTCCATCTATTTCATCTATTGTATGTGTAAACTGGGTTTTTATCCATCCATCCATCCATCCATCCATTCATTCTTCCTTATCAACATTTTTCATCCAACCATCTAACATTTGTCTATCGGTTCATTTACACCTATTTTACAAACAAAACACCCATCCCTCCATCCATTCGTTTATCCATCTATCACCAATCTGCCCAAACATCTAACCACCCGTCCATCTAACCATGTATTCATTCACAGCTATTTTACACCCATCCTTTCATCCATCCATCCATCCATCTATCCAAGAACCATTAATCAATCTAACATCTATCCGCCCATTTAACATCCAGCCACCCATCCATCTAACCATGTATTCATTCACAGCTATTTTACACATCTAACACCCAGCCTTTCATCCATCCACCCATCCATCCATCCATCCAATATCCATTAATCAATCTAACATCCATCCTTCCATCAATCCACCCTTTCATCCATCCAACCATCCATCCAATATCCATTAATCAATCTAACATCCATCCAAAATTCAACCACCCTTTCATCCAACTATCCATCCATCCATCCAACAAACACGCATCCATCCTTTCATCCATCCAATATCCATTAATCTATATAACATCTATCCACCCATCTAAAATTCAATCGCTCTTTCATCCATCTATCCATCCATCCATTCAATATCCATTAATGAATCAAACATCCATCCATCCATCTAACATCAACCACCCATCCTTTCATCCCTCCATCCATCTATCCATCCAATATCCATCCTTCCATCAATCCCCCCTTTCATACTTCCATTCATCCATCCAAAATCCATTAATAAATCTTACATCCATCCATCCATTTAACATCAACCACTCATCCTTTCATCCATCCATCAACTATCCATTAATGAATCCAACATTCATCCATCCATCTATCCATTTATCCAACAAACACCTAACCTCCAGTCACCTATTCTTTCCTCCATCCATCTATCCATCCATCCAATATCCATTCTTCCATCAATCCCTGTTTTCATACTTCCGTTCATCCATCCAAAATCTATTAATGAATCTAACATCCATCCATCTATTTAACATCAACCACACATCCTTTCATCCATCCATCCACTATCCATTAATGAATCTAACATTCACCCGTCCATCTATCCATCCATCCAATATCCATTACCCATTACCCAATCACCCATTCTATCTTCCATCCATCCATCCATCCATCCAATATTCATTAATGAATCTAACATCCAACCATCCATTCCTTCTTTCATCCATCCATCCAATATCCATCCTTCCAGCAACCCACCCTTTCATACTTCCATCCATCCATCCATCCATCCAATATCCATTAATGAATCTAACATCCAACCACCCATCCAGCAAACAAACATTCAACCATATAACATCCATCCATCCACCAATCTAACACCCATCCACTCAATATCCATCCATCCATTTACCAATCCATTCTTCTTCACTAACTTAAACCCTATCTTCTATCCCTCCTTCCACTTCTCCATCCATCCATCCATCCATTTATTCTCCACCCGCCCCTATACCTCGCGTCTGTCCTCTCCGGTTTCAGATCCACACCTCCCTGATTAACGGGCGTCCCAGTGCCGAAGACCCCTCTCCAGCCCTCCTCAACTTCACCACCGCCCGCTACATCCGCTTCAGGTTCCTCCGGATCCGGACGCTAAACGCAGACCTCATGACCCTCACCCTCAATGACCCTCGGGAGGTGGACCCCATCGTCACCAGGAGGGTGGGTACCACGTGGAATCGCTTAATAGCTCATCATCACAAAAACAGGATCCTGTATTTAGAAACGCCTTTTACTGCAGCTCTGGAACTGTGGGGCGTTTTAAAATCATCCTCGTTTTTTTCTACATGTTGTGTTTTTTTTTTATGTTTTTAAAGACAATCGTTGTGTTGTTTTGTTGTTGTTTTGTTGGCAGAAATTATAAAGATAAAACTCTTTTTTTTTCGTCGATGCCAGTTGATTTTCTGCTTCCCTTGTTTGGTTTCTTTAGCTGAATCCCAGAATAAAGACCGAAACAGTCAACAGTCCTGAGTTGGACATGGGCACAGGCTGGCATACGACTGCCCGCTCCTTCCTCCGGGTGCGGGTTATGCCCACAGCAGGGGTTTTTGGGGCACCAACTGGGCACAAAAAATGCTTTTTCTATCATTTCAGGTCTGATTTTACCCGGTCAGGATTGTTCCCGTTCTTATGGGGGCACCCACTGGGCACGTATATGGCATTTCATAGCATGCCGATGTAGTTTCCTCCCCTCCCTCAGTCTGCCCCAGCCCAGCCAGGCCGCTGTGCCACCTGATCGCCTGGCATTCCAGATCCTTAAACGTTCTGTTTTTCCTGAGACGCTAACTCTAGCGACACCAACGACCGACACTCGAGTCGATACACACGCCTAGCGTTCCTCATTAACACACGGCAGCAGCGTTACTTTGTGAAGGTTCCGTTATTTTGTAATAAATAACGATATTTCCTAAATAATTCGTAACTTAAGAAACGTCTTAGTGAAGTTAAATGACCTGAACAGTTCCTTCAGGTCTGATGTGCTGTATCTGTGTGTTAGACTGATTTGCCGGCCTAATTACACACACACACACACACACACACACCTGCCCAGGGATGAAAGTGGGTAGACCCTGCCCCTCCTCCCTTACACACACACACACACACACACACACACACACACACCTGGCTGCCCCTAAGCCCCTCTGAGGCCAGCATGTGGATTAGGAGACTGTGTGTTAGACAGATGGGCTTTGATTAAAAATCAATCCGTAATTAAGAAATCGGCTCCTTCTGTTCCACACACACACACACACACATACACACACACACACACACACACACACACATGCACACACATGCACACGCACGCACACAAACACACACACTTTGATCTCTGTCATATCAATAATCAGCTTGTAGCCATCAGAAAACGATACACTGCGGGCATAAAGGGGTGCACATGGTCAGCAACAATACTCACCTAGGCTGTGAGGTGTAAACAACGCTCAGGTGGCATGAAGGGGGTTCAGTCGGGCCAAGACAACACCCCGTATACCATTAGAGCGTTGGTACGAGGCAGGGTGGATCTCCGCCATGTGACAGTGGAGGCAGAAATCGAGACCCGTCAGATCTAAAGCTTCTATCGTCCAGTTTTTGATTTGTAGCCCCGGTCGGACGCTCTGGGCTGGCCGGAGGGGCACCCGGCGTGGTCTTCTGCTGCGGTCACCTGGACGTCAGCTCGAACCAGTCCTTTTCAGACCCCCGCCCTTGTAGACACGCCCTGTTTCCTAACGTTTTCAGGAAGCGTCCTCATATTGGGTTACGTTCCAATGAATAATAATGGGTTTTGTGATGTCACTGCCCCGTTGATGCCCCTGACATCATTACTGTACTGTAGCACCTGTTATGTTTAGTGTGGGGGTTTACACATTTTTATTTTGTTTGTTCAAATCTAATCTCACCTGTTTAACCTCTTACTGCAAAAACGCCCTCTAGAGGGCATTCGTTTTGCTTTCGAACAATAAAATGCGTAAAAAAAAGTTTAAGAGAAGCTGGAATGACGTAAGGTCTGTCTTTATTGGCTCAAAGTGGAGCACGACTGATTTTTCCATCCCCAACATCCACACACACACACACACACACACACACTGTCTGATAGGATCCCGCTCCTGTAAGATCCAGGAGATCTTAAAAAACGTACAAATAAGCCCGCTCTGTACTATGGTGCATCATTTTCCCGGGTCGTTTTCTGGGACTGGGGTCAGGGTCTTGCCTAACAGAGAGCTGGATGGGATTCCAGTCCATCAGAGGGTCAACTAGAGACCCTAGAGGCCAACCAGCCGCTCCAAATGTACCTGTACATGGACACCCAAACCGTCTGAACTTAGATTCAGAAGATTTAAAGTCAGGTCAAAAATCACGTTTTGTTTTGATAAATGATGATGAATGGACATTTATTTATTTTGAATTTGTTTCCTGTCTCTGCTGTAGTATTATTACTCTATTAAGGACATCTCCGTGGGGGGGATGTGTATCTGCTATGGCCACGCCAAAGCCTGCCCTCTCAATCAGCTCACCAAGGTGATCATACACTCCCTCATTTATAATACAGTATTACATTCCTAACATTGAGTCTTTGTTAAAACCCGTAGTAGAGGAAACAAATTTAAACTGTTCAGCTGTTTTGTTTTACTCCGTGTGTGTGTGTGTGTGTGTGTGTGTGTGTGTGTGTGGTAGAAACTGAGTTGTGAATGTGAGCACAACACATGTGGAGAGAGCTGCGATCGATGCTGTCCAGGCTACAACCAGAAACCCTGGATGGCCGGAACCTTCCTCACCCGCCACGTCTGTGAGAGTAAGAAAACACACACACACACACACACACACACACACACACACACACCATACAGAGAAATACAATTACAAATACACACAAAGCCTAGGGGTGTACCACAGGACCTTAGAACACAAAACTATTAGGAAGCTAAAGGAACCCAAAACAGTCCGGATCCTAAAAAAAAACGACCTTCAAAATATTTTATTAATTATTTCTGTTATTATTCATATTGTTATTATTATTACATCAATGTTGTTATGATATTGTAATTAAATAATATTCTTATTATTATTGCCATCATCATCATTAAAATCATTATAATATACTTATTATGTAATTATATTATTATTATTATTATAATTATGATATTTTTTGTATTAATATTAGTTATTATATATGAATAATAATTACCCTAATAATATAATCCTGTGTTATTATTATTTTTTATTATAATGATAATACTGCAATATTGTTGTTATTATTATTAGTATAGTAATAATAATAATAATAATAAATATTATTATTTGTATTATTATTTTCCAAAATATTATTTTTTTTGTTATTATTATTGTTAGTATCATTATTATTTTAGAAGTATAATAATAATAATAATAATAATATATTATTATAATAACATATATAATTTTATATATAATTTTTATTATAATTATTTATGATTGTTATTATTATTGCTATTATTATTTTAAATAAAATAAATATATTAAATAAATATTACAATAACTGAAAAAAATATAATAATAATAATAATAATAATAATTATTATTATTATTATTATATTGTTAGTGTCATTATTATGTTAGAATTCTAACAATAATAATGAAAATCATTATAATAATAATTTTAGATATATATATTTGACTTTATTTTAGTATCTATAATAATAAATAATAATAGTAATAATAATAACCATAATAAATAATTATAATAAAAAATAATATATATATATATATATATATATAAAATATATAAAAATAATCATCTCGTTTTAACTTTAAAAAACGAATTTTCCTTGTTTCTTCCTAGAGTGTAACTGCCACGGTAAATCGGACGAGTGTTACTATAATCAGACGGTCGCTGACGCCAAGCTGAGTTTGAGCATCCGCGGTGATTACGAAGGGGGCGGAGTCTGTACCGGTTGCTCTGAAAACACGGCCGGAATTAACTGCCAGTCGTGCGTCTCCGGTTACTACCGACCGAGCCAAGTGAGTCTGCACGCTTCAGGTTCTTTTTGCCCTAACGGCTCTGCCTTTTTAATTCCTGTCTCTGTCATTGTGTTCCGTACCTGTTTCAGGTGAGTCCAGACCACCCTCGACCCTGCAGACCGTGCACATGTCACCCACGGGGCTCGGCGTCTGTGGTTTGTGTACCTGATGATAGCCGAGCCAGCCCCGGTCAGTACTCATTAAGAAAAAGTACAGACAAATGTTTAATCAAGTCTGAGTGGCACATTTATTAGGTTATCTCTAAGTGGTGTTTCCCGCCTTGCACCCTGTGCTGCAGGCCAGGCCCCGTGACCCCGGATATCTCGCCTGAGCAGCTCTGGTGGCTTGGTTAAAAGAGCCAGCTGATGGAAATGCTACTCGGCCCTGGGTTCGAATCCCAGTCCGTGTCTTGGGACAGGCAGAGAATAAAACAGGACTCTCTGGGCACCCTGGCCAGGACCCAGGACATTTCCATGTGGTCATGGGTCACCCCAGTGTTACCTTTACCCACCTGTGATGCCCCGCCCATATAGTAATATAGTATTTGACCTGGACGCTGTTTTTTTTTTTCGGCGCTCTTACACACAGGGCCGGCTGCCGGGTCGTGCCACTGCCGGCAGGGCTTCGCAGGTGAGAGGTGCGACAGGTGTCAGTTCGGCTACAGCGGCTTCCCGGAGTGCCAGCGCTGTAACTGTAGCTCAGAGGGCAGTGTTAACGAGGACCCCTGCCAGACACCGTGTGTGTGTAAGGTACGAGACTCTGTTTGCTCCGACTGAGCGTTACTTTAAACACAAACGGGACCGTTACAGAACGTAAAAAGTTTTCCACGCTGGAAATCAGCCCCCTAAATCAGAGGCAGCGGATCGTATTAAACCAGCTTAAAGTAAAGTTAGGGCGGAATAATAACTTTCCTCGCTGGGTGCGGGCGAGATCAGAGGTCGAAACGTTCGCTAAAACTCTCTTTGACGTCTTTTGGTGCCGAGCAATTAGAATAAATACAGCCAATTAGAGTCAGCGTGATTGCTCCGGTGGCAACCAGGAAAGTTCACCTCTGACACGGCTCAGGCTAATTATTGAGCTGTGTGGAGAACACACACACACACACACACACACACACACGCAAGCGTTTGGCACAAAAGAGCACACACAGTCGTTTTATAAAGCTATATTTTTATGCACTTCCAGCTCCGGACTTTAGTCATGTTCGGACTGGAGACTGAAGGACCTGCTGTAAAACCGCTTAAGAATTTAATCCGTTTCTGCATAAACATGAACTCAAACATAATTCTATTGTTACTCTGTAAGTAATTCCTTAGTTCAGATAAAGGTCTCGTACATGAGGAAGTCCAAAATAATATAAATAATAATAAAAACGTAATAATAATAATAATAATAGATCCATAATAATAATAACAATACTACTAATTATAATAACAATAACAATAATAATAATAACAATACTACTACTAATAATACTAACACTAATAGAGTAATAATAATAATATAATATGGTAAAAAAAAAAATAATGTTATAATTAATAATACAGTAATAATAATAACATACAATAATAATAATAATAATTATAGAGTCATAATAATATATTCATAATAATAATAATAATAATAATAATAACAATAATAATAATAATAATAATAATAACATAAATAATAAAAAATAATAATAACAATACTACTACTAATAATAATAAAAAGAATAATAATATAATACGGTAAAAAGATAATAATAATAATTTTATAAATAATAATACAGTAGTAATAGCAATAACAATAATAATAATAATAAGAATAATAATAAGAATAATAATAATAAAATAATAACAATACTACTACTACTATTAATAATAATAATAATAATAATACAAAAAAAAATAATAATAATAATAATAATATAATAATAATAATATAATACAGTAAAAAAAGAACAATTAAAAAAATTATAATACAGTAATAATAATAATAATATTTAAAAAATAATAATAACAATACTACTACTAATAATACTAACACTAATAGAGTAATAATAATAATATAATATGGTAAAAAAAA
>JAVSBV010171050.1:0-13850 GCA_033117975.1 Parotocinclus spilosoma | reverse complement strand
TAAATGAATAATAAAATAAGAAAACCCTCATGCACCACTATACAATGACTGGATGTCCTTTTGCCTTTTTGTCAGTCCCAATACTTTATTTGTAACTGGATTTTGCATTTACATTTACAGCATTTAGCAGACGCCCTCATCCAGAGCGACTTACAATTCATACAATCTTGCAATTCAAGCAATTATGGGCTAAGGGCCTTGCTTACAGACCCAACTGCGGCAGCTTGGCAGAGATGGGATTTGAACCCTGGACCATCAGGTCCAGAGTCCAGTAGCTTTACCGCTGGGCTACCACAGTTACACAGCTGCATAATTGTTCAGCATTATAAGACTGCAAAAAACAACTACTTCATGGCTGGCAAAATTATATTAGCAAAAAGAAACACCCTTCAGAAGACTGCAAATAGCAAAACAGTGCGTCTGCTGGTCAAGATGCAAAGTATCCACACATGCAGTCTGATATGTGTAACAAATTAATACCTTAAGTTTCATCAGAATGAATGTCATTTTACTCAGAATTTCACAAACAAAGTCCTGATAAGGCCACAGCCTAATGATTACCTGAAATAAAGATTTTGTACTGTGAAAATACAGTAAACAGTAGTACTGGAGCATGAAGCAAAGTCTTACCTAATATACTTGGTTCAGAAGAGACATGCTGTGGTTGGTACACTATCGTAGATTTATGAGAGGGGCACGCAGCACTTTCTGAAGCCTGAAAGACCAGTGGGGATGAAGTGTAAGGACTATTCAGCTTATCAGTGCAGTTGATTTTGTTTTTCTTCAGAGTCATATCCTCATTTCCGGCGGAAGGTCTGAAGGAACAGCCATTTAAACAGGCATATATCAACATTCATAATATCAGCAGTTTTTTAATGTTCCAATCAATCAAAATGTAGCACCTCACCTTCTGTATACATAAAACAAATTAGAGGTACAGAAAACAGGGTAGACTCATCAAGAACTTTAACACCGCACCTTGGGACTGGATGCAGAGGGGAACAGTAGGCTAGGAATGGAATAAGTGAAATGGCTCTGCTGTCAGAACTCCTGCTTTAAAATTTGAATATTTCTTGCACCCATGTGACCTGTGCCTGCTTTCCCCTTTGTGTGGATTAGAAAATATTCAATAAGAGATATCAAACTTACATAAGCCCAGTTCCGTTTTGAACTTTATTCAGCTTTGATTTCCAGTCAAGCTGGGCTTCACAGCACCCCGTGCCTTTGGCTACAGGGTTAGAAAAAAAAATTATAAAAAATAATAATATTCTCAAACTAGCACGAGTCATACTTTACATGATCAAATAATATTATAAGCGACATCAAAATTAAAAATAATCTTAACACAGGTCTTGCTGACTTTAGAAACAGCGTCTGAAGCCACTCTGACCCATTATGATGAACTAAATTAAACACATGCTTTTTTATATTACTTGATCTGCGGCTCCATATGCGTCCTTTCTGCTTACAGCCAATGTTTATAATAATATTTACCTCATGACCTTTAGAAAGCATTTTAAAATGGACCACAGTCTATATAAGCAAAGGTCACAGGCACATGAATAGCACCTCTGGTTATGAAGAGCGGAGAGGAGGGTAGTCTAGTGTGCTCTTTGTTGATGGCACTCAGCCAGGGGGACCCCACATCACTGATCCTGGTGGTGGATGAGGGAGAGGGAGAAGGTGGTCTGTGTTCTTCCTCTGTTGCAGCCGAGTCACATATCTTCTGCTTCCAACTGGTGGCTTTACCAGACAAAGTGGGAATCCACATTCTGTCAAAAACAGGTCTGCTATATTATTTGTGACATATTGCATGATGCGGTCCGTTCAAATGATAGAGTGATGTACATGCGCAAAAAAACCAAGCAAAAACAAACAAACTAATACATGTCTTTGTCTTAATATCAGTCATCATCCTGGCAGTAAAGTACACTGCTTACAAAACTTGGGGGATATTTATTTATGGGATGTTTCATTTTGAAATACCCGTTAATTATTTTTGAGTAGTATATTTCACCAGTATGTTTTTTTTATTTGATTAAGATCCACTGAGTTTGCTTATCATCCAAAATGATCAGCCTTTCTTTGGCATGAATTGAGGATTGGACAATACAATACAAAAACAATATCATAAGCAACAAGTGACCTGTAAGCTGGTAATTTAAATTAGAGACCATTTTTTGTGAGCAGTGTATGTACATAAACCCTCAGTCTGATGTAGTGTAAATGCCTTCCCAGTCAAGGAGAGTGTCATTTACCATTTACAGGTTGCCAAGTACACACACAGGTATATAAAAGGAACACTTTTCACCATAACAGTTACAATTCTAACAAATTTTAGGTATAATATAATCATAAATGCGGTGTATTCTGGAATGCACAGAGCTACCTAACCAACAGGAATCCAGTAAACAAAAAAACATGCATTCATCCTTACTTGTCTATATTAAGCCCACAGCTGTAGACCTTGTTGTTATTATTGCAGTTACTTTCAGCTAATTTAGTGGGGCTTGATGACCGCGTCTGTGCTGTCTCCTCTTTGGACTTTGGTACAGCGGTGCTCTGGGTAGTAGGGACCTCGCAGGCAGAAAGGAAAAATCTCTGTCTGGCAACCTGGGTCTTTAATGCTGAGGCTGTCCATGGCTGTGGGGCCAGACTGGTCTCAACTGATTTGGGAACAATGTTTAAATGGTTTATTAAAGCAGAGTCATGCTGCAGAGGGGATGGCCCACTTCCACTCTCAGGTTTGAGTCTGATATCAATAGGATCCAAGCCACTAGTCATAGCTGAAGACTTGAGGGCATTCTGAGTGCAGTGTGACAAGCAGAGCAACGTGCCAGGCTGCTGGCCTGATTTATACTTTCCATTCTGGAGAACTGCTGAACACACACCGCATCTAATGGAATGAAATGAAACAATTCCATGAATTGCATAAAATGTCTAGTGTGTGTTGCCAAACAAGAAAGGAGGAAAAGACTTACTTGAAGCAGCTCCGATGGTACAGCTTGCCTTCCACTAGGTGTCTTTGGACAAGATGCACATGGTTCCAGCACACTGCACACTTACTGTTCAGGGTTCCAGTTTTATTGGAGCTTTCAAGCAAAATTGACTTCTGCAAAATGAGTTTTGATAAACATTATTACAAATGAGTTCCAAAAACAAACAAAAAATAACCCACTTATGCCCAAGTCGTGCATCAAGTTAAGCACAGTTTAATATTTGTGCTAGGGGTGTAACAATATAATACTATGCTCATGATTCAATTTGATTCATTAGTTTTCAAGAAATTTTACGTTTTCTGAAGCACAGACAGTGCTAAACTATTTGGTTCAATATGTTTTAAACAAACCAACAAATACTTAATTCCCTTGCAATTAAAATAATTTTCTGTTGTAGCTTCATCATATCTTAATAAAAGAGCAAAAACATGACTTTTTAATTTCCGAAAATAATGTGTACTTGTTACATTTAATGTGTATTGGAGCAAGATGCATGATTGGTGTTCAACACCCTCTGGTGTTCAAAAAATGCAGCTGCATCAGATGCTGTAAAAACGGAATGCATGTGACATCGTACATATACATGATGAACACTGACATTTTTGCATCGAAATGTATCTGTAAATGTATCTTTACATCCCTAATCTGTACTAAACATGAGCTGATGAGTTCAATTGCAGGTCCAAGCACATCTCCTATTTCAAAAACGTATCATTTAATAATTTTATTGATTCATAGCACTCAATTGATTCAGTCAGAAATTTTACATACATTTTTCTAATTGAGCAAAATGTGTAACATTTGAAAACCCGTAGTCATAGAATTAAGCAAACAGAAGACCAGGTTCAAAGTTACCACTACCACATGTACCACACATTGACTGTTCAGTAGGGTGTAATTAAAATAAATTGTTAAGAGCTCATAACACAAAAGTTCGACAACTGTTAACATGGTTAATTAAGGCCGACGTGTATGCTCTTCAGATGCTCTAACGAACTCCCATGCCAAGTAAGGTTGGATTTATAAATGGTACAACTGACAACCTCTTTTCTGGGTGAAATGCTCTCACACGTTTCAGGATTGTGAACTTGTGGTTTCCGTTGCATGTTTATTAACTCTCCAGTAAGCAGTAATGAAATGTAAAAACAAGATAAGATGTGTGATGATGTCACCAACTTAAAGTATTTAATTAGTTGCCAATTTGATATTCAATTTCAGTTAACCAAGTCGATCGATAACCTCTAAATGACAACTCACCGTTACAAATAGTGCAGGGCAACAGTCTGTATGCCCTCCCTTTGTGGGTTTACTTCGGGTACTCCGGCTTCCTCCCACAGTTTAAATAAACCAAATAAACAAACAATTTGTGATAGTAGGGTGCAGTACACTGTATGGGACAGGGCTGTTGTGCATGCTTGTAAGCCCTTAACCCGCTCGGCTTCAAGGCACAAACTCTGGCTGACTCTGCTCTGTACAGTACAGCATTGTGCAATGACAATTACATACTTTATCACTAATAAGGAGGAATGATATTGCTAGAACAATTACCTTCTCAGTATCCATGTCTGAGGTTTTTACCCTGGATGCTGCAATACTGCTTGAAGAGTTTGTGTATGGAGGAAATTCTTCCATGGCAGGCTGCTGTTTAAGGCTGGGTGAGACATTGTTCTGAATGCTGAGCGATGGTGGACGGTTTTCAGCTGACTTTGAAGCAGCAGAGGAAGACCTTGGATAACACTCAGGAAGTTCTTTACGACTGTATGTTTGGGCAAAAACAGGAAGGTTCTTTTTCTCTGAAGGCTCTTCCTTTGAACCCTCTGCTGGCCGTTTGACACCAACTCCTCCCACTATACATTTAAGGCATATATTTAAGTCATCCAGCATATGAAGTCAAGGCAGAAGTTATCACTTTATACGCAACATTATTTACTTACTGGGTGCACGGCCATTGAAGTAGTTGTAATACTGTGAGACATAGGTAAGAATGCTAAGTCGGTCTGGGATGGGCAGCGCGACCATGTCCTCTGCATCCAGAAGTGCAGGAATCCCCAGGTGATCCTCAGCTACACGAAATGCCTGAAACACAACTACTATTATAATCAGTTTTATTACTTACAGCCTGCAGGAAGGTTTTATCGGTCCGCAGAGCTCACCAGACAGATAAACTACTTACTACGTGAACTGTTTGGTGACATCTCGTAATAAATTATTAAAACTGAACTATAAAACTGCAACATACTGTATCAAAGTAAACTGTCCTAAATCAGAAAATCAAATCCAATTCAAGTTTTTGAACCCTGAGCAACAAAAATGAAAAGAAAACCTGAAGGAATCAAGCATAGTTTGAATGGCCCACCTACTGCCAAAAAAAAATATTTTTCTCCCCAGTGTTAATTTCATTAACAAAAACATGTGTCGATTACATTTTTTTCACAAGAAAAAAAAAAGACAACAACTAAATAACTATTAACATGTTTGAAGGTGAGAACTATGAGAAATGGATTATGCTTTTAAAGAATAAAAAACTGAACATTCATGTCAAACACTGATAAATGTGCCTGGTGCACTGGTGGGAAAAGAGGTTTATAGGGGCCGTGGGCATGTTGGCTGAGAGACGGACTTTATCCCAAACACATAGTTTGGGGTGAAATGTCAATCTCTCCACCTACAGCATGCTGTAGCTTACGGCCTATAATGTTGCTTTTCGGTACTATGGATGTAATGGACCAATTCTTGAAGAGTCCACAGACTGTTTGTTACATAAATAACATGTTAAAGCACAGTGAAACTACTGAATGTACACATTACACTGTTTAATTAGAAAAATTGTCATTTAGCAAAATTGTTAGCACGGTAATAGTTTAAATGCAAAATGTATTTTAAACCATACTGCTTTAATAATTTGAGGTGAACGTGATGTAATGTGGAAGTATTGTTTATTTAATTTAATAATAAATACTCTTAAATATCTGTATAAACCTTTATAATGCACAAATTAAACTTTTAAATTAAAACTTTTAGATTAAAATGGTTTTAATTTTCACCAAGTAAAACTTAACTAAAATTAATCAAATGTGACTGAAATAAATATACTATAAAGGCTATTAGAGCATGAAAGATTAAATCAAATCAGCGCTGCTGCCTTGCCAAGTACAGTCAATTCCGGTTAATGGGACCACATCGGGACCTAATAATCGGCTGGTCCGATTAAACAAACATGCCCTATGTTACAAGACGGGACATGCTATGTAACATATTAATGTTTATTAAACCTTTATTGTACAATTTACACGTATAGCAAACGTACAAACAACAACTACTGTTGTTATGAACTTTGTTAATTAAAACGCGCAATTGTCGTCTTTGTCAAGCCGGTAATTTCCACCAACCAACACTGACTGTGTTTAATGGTTGTTGCTTGATCTTATCCAGAAAACCAATTTTTTCAGCCAACGTCATGTGGCATTTTGGCAGGAGAGAAAAGACACACCCAGTTCACTGACTAAAGCGTTCTGATGGAATTCCTTGCACGTGTTGCTGGACACTCGTGTTTACGTTTGACTTAAATTCGCCCAAAAGCGGAGATGCAGATGCATCCAATAACCACGCTACTGGCTACTGGGTGCTTCGTTGTGGGAAAGAAAGTGGTGGGCGTGTTCACCTGCCGCTGGTTTTGCTCTTGTCAACACAACTTTTTGGATTTCCTGATCTTTGATAAAAGCATAAATTCTTCCGGAGAGCACAGGAATCCTCCCAGAAATCGCTGATTGCTAGGTGGCGACTTGTGGCTTCTTTTTCTTATTCTTATTCTCTCACGTTCTTTGGTGCGATTAAGCGAAATTTTGGTCCAAATAATCAAATAACATTCCACGTAAATAATAGGATTTGTTTTGGTACTTTAGGATTTGGTCCGAATAAGCGGCTGGTCCCATTAACCGGATTTGACTGTATAATATTACACCCATCTACAATTCACCCTTAATGCTCTAAACTGTTTAATTCAGCTTGTCATTTTATATCACAGATGTAAACCATCTTTCCATTTACTTTTTAATCATTATGGTGTGTCAGATACAGCACTGCGTTGAGAGAGTAGCTGAGCAAATCATGCTGGTGCCAGGCATTGTATTGTTTTGAGCAGTCAGTTTTAAAATAAAGACGTAAAAAAGGATAAACAGTACTAAAACACATTTCACAGTAATATCTTAATTAGAACTCTATTGTTAATATATTTAAATTTACAACATTCTATTGTAGATACCTCTACCAGTTCTGTTTTACAGTGCTCAGACTCTGCTTCTGTACTGACATTACATGGGGAAGCATAATGAGAACTCTGAATGAGAATTTTGTAACGCACTGACTATTAATAGCAGATGTCATTATATTATGTTTTGTTTACTTTAATGACCAAGTAAAGCCATTGTGGTTTTATTTAAATGTGGATAAGAGGTGCTCTTGGTCACTAGTGGTCTACTCAATGTTAGGTCAACTTATGCCTGAACTTTTCCCAAATTTGTTGTTAAGTTACGATCATCTCACCAGGGCGAGAGGGTTCAATATAACGCTCACTTTACCCTAAAACAATAATCTCTGTGCTTTAAGGCTTTTAGGAAATTCAGCCATGAAACATGGACCAGATAATGAAAATGCATGTACCTTTTATTGTGTCTATGTTGCTTGCGATCAGCAAAATGCTATGAGACCATTGTTAAAGTAAAATTTTTACCTTTTGTATTTTTTAAAATCCAAATACAGCCAGCATATTACTGTGTACAAGTCCAAACTCCCAAAATGCCGATGTCCTGATATTTGAAGTAAACCGATTTGCTACCACCTTGCTGCTGACAAATGTAGAACCAAGAGATTAAATAAACCATGCCCCCAGCAGTACACAGAGTACAAAACACATTGTTTGTGATCTATAGTCAAACTCTGCTATTCCTATTTATCGTGCTTGGCATTTCAGAACTCTAACATCAGGAAACCGGGGGAAAACAGCAGAAATGAGAAATGGAATTTGGTTTTCCAAAAATATCCCGATGCACTGCAATGCAATAATGGGACAATGTGCATCCTCAAGTTTGGTATATGTGTTCTGGTTTATTACGCTATCTAATTCAACTCAACTGCAATTGAACACTAAAGGGTGAAGCCATACATCATACTCCCAGTATGATTTCAATTCAACTTATATATTCCAGTCTCAGTATTATAATACGTACATAATTATATATAGTACAATAATTTTATTTGTTATTCTTCAGAATGAAAAACTTTGTCTGAAAGTTTATGTCCAGCCATTTAATTTAATTGCAGAGGACAAACTATTTTTATATATTTAATTTTTTGTTTAAAAACTAAACATTAGACATTGTCTACACTTCAGAAATAAAAAGGAATGTCCATTATCAAATATTGCTAATGGAATCAAATCATAAGCAGTGTGTATCTATTACTATCCTAAGCATTAAAAAGAACAAGTTTCATTTAGACAGTGTGATCAGACTGCACATATAGTTAGACATAGAATTATTGGTACCCTTGGTAAAAATAGGTGAAAAATATTGTTGCAGCTATTTAAGATTAATCTTGTGCTAAAATTGCTGTGTCATGCCGTTTGCACTCCTAGATGTTTGGGTTTTTTTTACTTGTAATTGGCAATGGGTTTAACTAGTGTGGGTGACTGAGTCCTGTAATTTAATTTTTGTTGGCACACATGAATAGGCATTTCTACCCTGTTACAGCTAAGAGCAACCATGCTGGAAAATACATTCCTGCACCCATCCTGGTGATTCTGCATCTGAAGTAGTTACCATTCTCTCAACAGTCTTTGTTTTCTTTAAACAAAATGTTAAAATGGACGGCACACCATTACTGAATGCCTAGCATTCTTACTTACTTAAATATTTTAGCTATAACATGCCATCTATACTGCTCACTGAAATTAGGGAATACTTAAAAATGAAATATCTCAATGAAATATCCCCCAATTTTGTGAGCAGTGTGGATGTTTAAGCAGCACACACATTTTGACGTGTGTAAAACACAGATGGTTGCAGTTGGGTTGAGAATAGTTTGGTGCATTATTAAAACCTGGAATATTTAAAAAACATTGAACGACCATGATTGGACATCTCTCAAACACTCGCTGAAGTCAAATCGTGGAGTATCAACAGTAGAACTCATGAATGTGTTTAATACTGAAAGATCATTGCCACATTCGCAGTACGACACAAACTAACAGGATTGGAACTAAACCCTTAATGGCTAATTGGAAAAAAATATATATTTAATTTGGTAGGGAGTTTAAAGACAAGCCTACTTAGGTTTTGTGTCACAGTATGATCTGAAGTTGCTTCAGTGAGTCAGGTCAAGGCTCAGAAATGTGCCAAGTATGTGAACGTACCAAGGTACCAACGTATCCCATACGTCTCTGATGACACCAGGATATTCCATGATGACAAAGCTTTGATTCATCAGGCTCATGACCCCATCAAAAGTATTGGGATGTGATAAAGTGGGTTAAATCTCCCATCAACAACACAATATCTCAAGCAAAATGAATGCAACTCTGGATGGAAATAAATGTTGTGGCATTGTTTAAAGTTTCCTCAACTAAGCCAGACCAAATCTTTCCACCTATTCCCCCTGGTGAACTCCTTTGTACTTTTGGCAGTGTGTTTAGGGTTGTTACCTTGCTGCATAATTAAATATCTCCCAATCAGTTTGGTTGAATCTTTCTTTAATTTGACAGAAAGCATTTAGTAGACTTCAGTAGACCTCAGAGTTCATTGTACTGCTGCCAGCATGCATGACATCATCAATGAAGAACCCGTCCCAGAAGAACCCACGCAAGCCCATTACCTACATTGTGTTTCACAGATGAGCTTGTATGTTTGGAAAAAGAAATGATCTTTTTATGATCCTAAACTTCAGCCCTGGCATCACATTGGTAAAAGTACATCTTTTACACATCAGTTTACAAATATTTGCCCCAGAATTTCTGAGGCTATCTGAACCGGAGCATAGATTTTTAGCGCGATGTATTGTTTGAATAATCGACGTAACAGGGCAATGCAACAAAACACACATCACAGTCACATGTTCCAATAGTTTTGCTTACAAGAAAAATGGGTGGGTTCAGACAGAACTAAACTGTGTATTAGATCAAGATGTAAACACCTGGAAATAAAAGCTGAAAATTTTTTGCCTCATATTCATTGTTTAATGTGAAACCTGAATGTTTTCAGTCTAGAAAGATCGGTCTCATGGTTCCAATTCTTTCGCAAGAGAGAGAGAGTATATAAAATATTAGTGTGCAGCCTTTTTGTTTGGCCAGGTTTTATATTTTAACATGCAGCACTGAATCCTCAGCTCATCATTATACAAACCTGGTATGTGTCTGGCAGCCACTACAATTTTAGTGAATATCTTGCCTAGATAAATATGACTATAGGCAGTGGTTTGATGGTCTAGCCAAAAGGTTTATAATAACCTGACATTTGAGATATTTAATTATCCAGATTAAAACGCAAACAAAGCATCACTCTAATCAATTGACTTTGTTTACTTGACTTCATCAAATACTGGGGAAAAAAATACTGACTTAGTAATTCTATTTATACACACGCAAACACACGCCACATCCATGAATGGTGACAAGGTCCTGTGCCCAAGGCTCATCAAGGCACAAGAGCTATGAATCTGATCTAGTCTGGTCTAAAAGGGACAGAACTACTGTGATACAAGTCAGTGAAATGTTTACTGCAAAATGCTTCTCAAACACATAGAAGTAAAGGGCTGGCTAGTTGCTGACCAGACAGAGTGCATGAAAATTGTCAAAAATTAGGGAAGTGGTGCCTGGTCTATGGACAGGTCATAATCAGGTCATGCACTGACTAAATCTGATATTTTTAGTCACTATACACACAATGCTATTAGATGGTTATTATTTCTTAAATGCATTGTTTGTAACACCTGAGGAGTATTGCACATTGTTTTTTATTATACCTAGCATAATGACAATAAAGAAATTCTGATATAATTGGTACAGTTAACATGATTGTACTGTGAGTGTTAACCAGAGTTTGGCACTTAGATTGGGTGGTATGAGACTATTCAGGGATACTTTGGTGTTTAAAAATAGTGAAAGTCAGGGGACACATAGGAACGCATAATGGTCTCTCACATGGGCCTGAGATATTTCATGTTTTACTTTGTGACCTCCATTTCATTTGTTAATAAACATCCATTCTTGTATTTCTGGCTTGCAACACATTCCAAATAACCTCTTGTAGTTTTAAATCCAAACAATCTTCAAGAACATGAAGACAACGTTCTATCAAACAGACTTTAGTATCTCAGGAAGCATTACAAAGCTTTTACAATTTCTAAATACAAATATTTTCTCAATGGTGCATCAAACTGGCGAACAGGGATGTCCTCATTGTCATAGTGTATGGATTATACTGTATAAACTAACATCCAGAAAATAAGTAACACGGACATGGGAGAGAGTCAATTATACAATCCCCTTCGCCAATATATTACACTAACATCACTGAAAGTTGGAAGACCTTAAATATACAGGATGCAGGTTCAGATTTCCTCATAGGAAATGCTTCAATGGGCTCCCATTATCCAAACCATTTCTTCAACGAGGTACACTGGGACAATGTCCCAGACAGAATTCAAGAATGGTAAAAACTCATTAAAACACTTTTCAACCTTAAACTGCAAATGCAACTAATGGAGAACTCTCCATAAACAGAAACTCTCCCCCAACACAACCTCCTTACAGTGAGTGCTCTGGTTAGTGAGCACATATTAAGTAACATTTCCTGTGCTCACTGCAACGCACGGGAAAGAGGAGTAAGGAAGATCTTTGTTTGGGAATGACCTGAGCATGCTCATTATTGTTTCAAAGCTCTCCTGCACAGCAGCTGCTCTGGTACAGAAATGAAGGATGTGGAGCAAGAAATTCAAAAATGTTTTCCTGTTTCCAACACAAACAGGGTCTCTAGTGATTAAAACCATTACCATGGGTCAATGATGAAGATGCATTATTGAAAAAAAAAAAAAAACAACAACATTTATGGTAGTAATAGAATAACTTTTGAATTAAAACACCCCAGGACATTAAACAGCAATCTCAATATATAGTTAAGCCACATAGCCCTACAATACCCAGGAACAGCTATGCATGGTTTTGTATTTAAACGTGACGAGCTACTAACATTTGTCATGACAGTAGTAGAACAGAGGTAAACTTATCCTGATCCATCTGATGCGGATCAGATGAGCGACTGTTACACTGCTACATAATGTATGAGTTGGAATTATTCCTCATGGCTCAGGTTCCTCCAGCAGCACAGGGCAGCAGCAAGTTTTTTTTGTTGTTTGTTTGTTTTGTTTTTTCTCAAAACAGATTGGCGAGTCTGTATCTCACAGCAGGGGATAGTAATCGGGGCTCTCTGAAGAGGCAGGAAGGAAATAAAGCCCTTCGTAATTTCAACGCTCCAGCTGTGTTGTGTGTTGACTTGCTCCGTCTCAAACAGTCATTACACATTTGTTCACAAGGTAGAAAGCAGGAGAAATAATTAGATCACTGGGCCTGAGTGGCCTCCACCGCTCTGTAACATGAAAATGTATATACAGTATGTCCCATGTTGTGGGGTTCCCTTTAAAAGTGAATAACATGTTTAGTCGTTTAAATTGAATATATGAAATATAATGTTGGAATTTAACATCCTAAGAGTAATCAAGCATGCCATTAGCCAACAACACAGAAGTTTTGTTATGCTGAAAAAATTAAGGAACAAGTTCAAGTGTTTTTTGCATTTACAAATTACGCAGGCTACCACAGCATGCACTGCAGGCAACTTTCAGTGCAGCTGAAATGTCCTTCTAGCCTACCCCAGATCCATTCCTCCACACAATCATGTCTCTGGGCTCTACTGGTGGTTCTTTCATCTTCATGGCTTGGTTTTTGCTCTCAAATGAATTGTTAGTTGTGAAACTTTAGACAGATTTAGTGCGGTTTCTAAATCATGGCCAATCACCTGATTTTACCACATGTGGACTCCAGTCAAGGTGTAGAAACATCTAAAAAAAAAAAAACCTTCAATTCTGTTTTTACTATCTTATTATAGGATCTCAGGGCAGATTTTATTTTAGCAAGGCCTCAACATTGTGAATGAACAAAATGTAAAAAAAAGTGAAAGGATCTGAAGACTTTGCAAATGCTATTTTGGAACAGTATCAGATCAATGCATACCTAGTTGATAGAGCAGTCCATTAAGCAAAATATTTGTTAGTGCACCAGAATACATCAAAGCAGCTATAAAAAGCATAAAGAATAATGGGTTTTTTATTATACAAAATTTCTCTCCCCTATACATTTACAACATTTTTACCTTCAGTAATAATCTATCCAGGTCCCCCAGTAACTTAAGCTCCCTGTTGTAACCTCACTTTACCACAACCCACTGACTTTCACTAACATTTAGATTGTGTGACCATGATGACCACATATATATTTAAAAAAAAAAAAAAAAAAAACCTATTCCTCACCATTCTTACAATACACCCCTTATGTTACCCCTTATGTCCATTCTAATTATTAAATGCTACTTTCAGATTCTCCACAGAAAACATTGGCAGAAAGTTGGGTTTTATTTGACACTTGGGTGTCCAAGTGGTGCTCTAAATACAACGTGGGCTTCATAGACAACTGGTCTAGTTTTGAGGGTAAGCCTGGCCTCTTAGGACAGGACGGTGTCCATCCCACCCGGGAAGGAGCTGCACTCATCTCCTGTAGTATTGCCCATAGTCTTATGACAGGATTTG
>JAVSBV010171030.1:0-13853 GCA_033117975.1 Parotocinclus spilosoma | reverse complement strand
GAGTACCCGGAGTAAACCCACACAGACACGGGGAGGACATGTAGACTCCACACAGAAAGGACCCAGGCCGCTCCACCCTGGGATTGAACCCGGGACCTTCTTGCTGTGAAGCAAGCGGTGCTACCCACCAAGCCACCGTGCTGCCCACCTTGTACCGTACCAGAGCACAATTTTCCCCCTTCCCTACTCCCCTGCTGTGCCTGCACACACACTGTGATCATGGAGTCCTCATGGTTAAATCCCCCTCTATAAACCTGCCACTGTTGGATCCTTGAGCATAGCAATTAAATCACAATAAGGGATAAGGGCATCTGCTAAACGATGGAAATGTCAATGCATTTAAATGCTCCGAATTTAGAGGAGCACAGCTGCACAACTCATTCTGCTTGACAATCAATGTTAGGGGATAAAAACGAGCTCTGTGATGGAAGAGAACTGAAAAACAAATGAACACAAAATGTTTTATTAATTCTAATCATTTTGTTTATGCTAACTAAAATGATGCATTTTCTACACTACTCACAGAAATTAGTAGATATAACATTTTTGTGAGCAGTCTGCAGCATGGCTGGCTTTCTTTTAAACATTTACTGTTGTCCATTACGCTATAGTTATACCAAATGCAACTGTATCAGACTAAAAAGTGTTAGACGCTCCAGATTTTGAAAAGATCATTTCAAATCCAGTTCAGTTCAATCCGTTCAGTCCGTGTCTACTACTGGCTCAGACTCAAATCAGAGGAAGTAGAATGGTATGGAAATACAATACAATACAACACAATACAATACAATAAAAAGTATATTTCTTTAAGGAACATTGTTTTTAAGCATTTTAATACATTTTTGAACAAGCTGGAGATCCTGGGTACTGATTTTTTTACAAATAATGTTTACAATTATCAGTTGTTATCATGGGGTGACAGTAGCTTGGTGGGTAGCACTGTCACCTCGCAGTGAGAAGGTCCTGGCCTCAATTCCAGGTGGAATGGTCTGGGTCCTTTCTGTGTGGAGTCTGCATGTCCTCGATGTGTCTGCGTGGGTTTACTCCAGGTTCTTTGGTTTCCTCCCACAGTTCAAAGAACTAAAGTACCCCTAGTGTATGTGTGTGTGCCCTACAATGGATGGCACCCTGTCTAGGTTTGTTCCTGCCTTGTGCCCAGTGCTGCTAGCTAGGCAGCAACTCTCCTGTAACCCTGATTAGGATTAAGTAGATAAGAAAGTGAATTTATGTTGTCATTTCCTGTTTTAAATCAAATCATCATTATTTAGAGTGTTTTTGTACCTTATTACTAGCATATTTTTAGAATGTATTTCAGGCTGGAAATGCAGGGTTTTTAGCAATTTATTACCAAATGAAATGCAGATTACCAAACAAAACATGAAAAGTCTTCAGTTCATACTATCTGCAACAAAATAAAAGACAAAGTAAATGTAAGACAATGAGTTTTTTTACATTTGTATTTTCCATACAGAACCAACTTTTTTGATTGGGGATTGTACAATAATTGTAGAACTTCAATCTTTTTTGTCTGTCCACCATTTTATAATTGGGGCAACTTTATACAATGTCTACATTTTATTATATGAAACTATGGTAATATCTACAAAGCTTCGGGATGATCCGAAAATGTGTTAATACCCGTCTTAGTATGTTTGGCAACACCTGATATAAATGCAATCAGCATGAAGGCACTTGCCTTAAACAAATCTTTCTGAGAATCCACAACTGGTCTTCAGCTTCTCTATGAGAAAGGCAAAGTCAAGAGTCAGTGTGTTGTGGGACCAAATATAATACAATTATGCCACTGAACTGAAGCTTATTCAATTTGTGTTTAAAATTCATAGCTGTTAGGTTGTCTTTGGTTTAGTGAAAGGTGCTATAATCTTTAAATAACCTCCATAAATTTACTGTTTGCACAATCAATACAAATCCATTTTAAAATATTGGTAGACTGTATCAAAATATATCACTAGCAGCTCATAATCTTTATGGCCACATTCACATAAATGTCTTTGGTATCTGTCTGAAATCATGTTGATGCTTTGCCGTTTCACCTATGCATACATACACTATAAGGTTTATAAAATCATGGTTATTATTACAGAGATTGTTGGTGCTACAACAACCTTTACTCTTCTCAGAAGGCGTTCAAATTTTTCAACATGACTCAGGCACTTGTGGTAGACAATAAGCCCTGGCTCATTAGTTATGAACAGGATTCTAAACAAGTCCGTTTCATTATGTTCTTGGTTTCAGGATTGCAGCCAGAAAGATAATGAACTGGTTTGTTGGAACCTAGGAAATCTACAGTATGAACCATCATGGCAGTTAGTCACTAATCTGCATTTCTTTATGCTGCATATTATGAACCTGTTAGCAGTGAGTGTGTGACTAATAAATAGAGATTACAAATTTGAAGAGACATCAAATTTACTTTTGACCTCATAGGTTAATGTCAATCAACGTTATAATATTGGGAAGGCATTCAGAGAAGCTCATGAGTTACTGACTGATCATTATACTTGAAATTAGAATTTAAATAGTATAAAATGGCATTAACCATACCCCAAATGCTAGTTTACTATCATATTATATATTATTTTGTTTTCAAATAGATAAGAATGATTGTGTTATTTTTTTCATGTAAATGTACAGGATTCCGCAAAAATATTAGGCCTCCATTATATTTGTTGTTTTAGCAATGGTATAAAACCCATATAAATCATATTGTTGACATATAGACCAAAAAATATTTGATTAATTAATCTATTACACTCTTTTCCACTGATCTCCTTTCTAATCGATGTATGCTTTAGCATATTTTAGCCTTTTTTTCATGTTCCCCTTCCAAATAAGTGGTTTCTTGGCTTCTATCTTCCCAAAAAGAAAGTTTGTAAACAGTAGGACGATCACCTTGGCATCCTGATGAAACTGCCATATGTTTATATCTAGTTGTGTTCTATTAAAGAGACTAATCAATAATTACATATGGTTGTAATATAATATCTAAAGCACAGTGTTGTGTTTAGTTAATACAGTTACAAATGCAGATCTAGTTTTTGACGGATCATCTACAGTTGGTGTGTGTGATCCCTCTAGTTCATTTCATTGAAATCAGTGGTAAGACTGAGATTCTTCTGGATGCCATAAATGTTGTACACAAACTAAAAATCTTAATAATTAGAAGAAATATTGAAGCTTACATAGGATAGTGGCTGTTTCTTCCTCCTCAGGGTAAACTTGGGTGAGAGGCGCATCAAGGGGTGAACAGAGTGAGACTAGATGAAAAATGTACTACTTAGTTCAAGTGAACAGCAATTACACAAAGATTCTAACTGAGAATTTGTTCGTACCTCTCTCTGGACAGAACCGACTGAATTCTGTGCCTTCGAGTAATGAAATAAGAACTGAAAAGAACAAAGTGAACATTATTATTATTAGTTATTATTTGGTTACACTTACTAAAAGCTTATTAATTTCCAAAATTATGGAGATTCAATAGTTACAGAGTGACCAACTAACCCGCTTAAACACATTCTGAATCTGCTCCTGTGGAACAAATACACAGTAACATGCATGAGTTAGGCAGTTAAAGCATACAGATTAAAACAAAGTCAGAATTTAAATTGCATTACATATTTAAAACTGCTGTGGTGAATCTAGAAGCACCACTACAGGTTGAATGTTTATCAAAATAAGTCAACAATTATTCTTCAGTGAATTTTAGGGAATAAAATAAGCAGAATTTAGTTTAAAGTTTAAACTTCACAGTGACTACTGTATTACCTTAGGACTTTTTAATGAAACCTTTATATATGTTAAATATGGCATAAACAGAATGGCTTATCCAGGCCATAGACACAATTCACATGTCTGTGTCCCAAATACTTTTAACTTATTATAATGCAGTTCCAGTTTTTCTTGTTTAAAATATGACAAAAAATGCTTCTCAATCTGATCCGTCTGTATAGATATAAACCCTGAAAAATAAGTATGAGATATTTGCAAGTTTTCCTAACTACAAATAATGGAGAGGTCTATAATTTTTTATCATAGATTCACTTCAAGTGTGGGAGTCAGAATTTAAAAAAGTCCAGAAAATCAGGTTTTTTTAAAATCACGATTTTTTAATAATTAATTTATATTTTATTGCAAGAAATAAGTATTTGATTACCTACCAACCAGCAAGAATTCTGGCTCTCACAGACTTGTTAGTTTTTCTTTAAGGAGCCTCCTATTCTGCACTCATTAACCGTGTTAACTGCACCTGTCTGAACTCATTATCTGTATAAAAGACACCTGTCCACACACTCAATCAATCACCCTCCAACCTCTCCACCATGCCCAAGACCAACGAGCTGTCTAAGGACACCAGGGACAAAATTGTAGACCTACACAATGCTGGTATGGGCTACAGGACAATAGGCAACAGCTTGGTGAGAAGGTAACAACTGCTGGCGCAATTATTATAAAAGTATGAGGCTTCATGCAAGATCATACCTTGTGGGAAAAGGACAGAGAAACATTTGAGAAAGGTCAGGAAACAGCCCAGAACTATTTATTTCATGCAATAAAATTTTTTATCAATTATTTAAAATTAATACAATGTAATTTTTTTGGATTTTTTTGGATGCTGTCCTCCTTGTGTCTCTGAAGGTTTCTACTTACTATTATCCAAGACAGTCATTAAACTATTTCACTGCAAGTTTCACCTTGTATAGCTGAGTATGTGACAAATAAGCTTGAATCCATATGCCACCATACAACTCAAGATAATAGATAATAACCACAACAACAACAAACATTTATAATACTATTGGTAATGTTTACAACAGACATGTTTATTTTACAACTCAACATGTCAAATTATGACTTCATATCGTTTTAAATTAAGTAACAAATTGTTATAAATGTGATAACCTTTCAAATGTCCAATTACTATTTATCTTTGGCTAGAGTAGATGAATTGTTTCAGTTTTCTTATTTTATTTCCTCAGATGCAGTTTACTTGCAACACATCTGCTTGATTGTTTGCAAAATATCCTTATTATCAGAAACACCTAACAATCTGGCAGAACATTATAATGTATTGCTATAAATATTGTATATATCTTTGTCATATTGTAGTAAAGTCAGTGATTACAAAGTTTATGTTTTTGTCAATTTTGTCAGTTACTATGACTATTCACTAAGAAGCATGTCTATGTTTTTACTTAATTAGGATTAGGATTATTATCTAGATCCTTCATGTTATTAAATTGTCTACAATATTATTGATCTACAATTGAGATAATATTTATTATTTTAAAATTATTTTTTAATATATATTATTTTTAAAGATTTTTCTAAGATTTATTTAACCAATAAACATAAAAACTGCCAAATGGCCAACTGCATTCTGTTTGCACCTTTTTTGAGAGTTTAGTAGTTAAGCTTCACAAATACCTAATAATACCTAATAGCTTTGCAATTCAGTTTACCTTGTCCTGGTCTTGCCATGAGAGTCCACACAGCAAACTCTGCATTGCTGTACCCTACAACAATGATAAAGGTTACGTGATATTATTATTCCAAATAACGAATTAATAATTCATTTGTTATAGTTAGTTATAGTTTTTTTTATTAATATATTGCATAACAATAAATAATAACAATAAATTGTTCCAAACAATGTTATAAAACATATCTATTTTTACAGTTTATAGAATCTTAAAAGGTTGAAACAGTGACATTACGGACTGGCATCATAGCAAGGGACTATCACTGAGTTACATCTAGACCAGAATATACTCTGCATTTACCACAACTTTGATCAAGATAGAACGACAAATCAATTGATTCAGAGTACATTTGAGTGCAGTTAAATTCACTGGCATGTTCAAGAAACCACTTTGAGATGATCTGAGCTTTGCAACATAGAGCTTAGAAATGCTAAACTGTCAGCATTAAGGGATGCAACAATAATAAGGTAGGCTTTTGGGTTTAAACGATGCTTGAATGGTATTAAACCTCAGTGTGTGACAAGTAAGTCTTATTACACCAAGGCAGGGTGGATCCATGTTTTCATGTTGTGCCAAATTCTACCCCTTCCATCACTATGTCACAGCAGAAATCTTATACTGACTAATTTTAGTGAACCCATGTGAATTGTAGCTTTATTTGACTCTTTTTGCTGACAAAAGTGACACCCAGTGTAGTTTTCTGTTTGCTGTAGCCCATATTGTAGCCCGTGCCAACCTTGCAATGGACTGTCACGTTAATTATACTACTACTACTACTACTACTAATAATAATAATAATTACAATAATAATAATAATAATAATAATAATAATAATAATATTAAAAACCTAGTTTCAGGGACCTGGATTGGAACTCCTCAAATCTTCTCTCCTCATATCTGTGAGTCTCCTCTGGGTACTACTGCTTTCTCCATCAATCCAAAATGTGTGTGTGTATGTGTGTGAATGTTGCCTGTGATGGATTGGCATCCTGTCAATTTGACTGGTTCCTGCCCTGAACCCTGTGCTCCTAAATGGGCTCTGGCCCCTAAAGTACAATATGCATATTGAAAATGAATAAAGAAACATTTGGAAATCAAATCTACTGTTTCCCCACTGATACAGGGGTCAAATTGTGCCAGCCATTCTCAAAATGTTAGTGAGACTGCATAGTAGTTACACACAAACAAAAAAGGTTTTATGTAATATAGGGAATATTTTTGTGAGCAGTGTGATTAGAGTTCATAGTTAGGTGGAACATGAATGCCTGTATCGAGTATAAAACAATAATCCATGATAATCCACCAAGCTCTTTTAACTGTAAACTGGTTATCTGAATTGTGGGTATCTAAAACTTAATTATGCCAATAAAAATATACTTTAAATTAGTATTAGTACTTAAATAAATCTTTATTGAATAATGTTTATTATTTTTGCAATAGATCAAACGTTTAAGATTAAATTTAAAACAAAATATTAGGTCTAAAATAGACATTGCTTACCTGTCTGTAATCTCCATCTTCCTCACAGAGTGCCAGAGGATAACATTCTGATAACAATATATATATATATATATATATATATATAGTTGTAATACAATTGGTAGTTTATGTTAGTGCTGCGTTTATAATATGGATTTGAAAATGACTTAAATGAATGAAAACAAGTAGTTAAAATAGACTACTCACCAACATTGGAATAAAGACCGGAGCAACAGCAAAAGATTAAACAAAGGAGGGAAAACTCTCTGAAGTGCAACTGGCTCATATCTGGTAATAACATGCGGCAAACTGGCAGAGAAACAACGCTCAGATAATCAGCTATCACCTCCCTGCTAAACTAATGCTGGCTTTATTTATACCTGGCCAAGACTGTGAGAGACTGTGCAACCAAAATGACGTCACATTAGCAGACCCCCACCAGCACAAGGGTTCCACTGCTGGCTCACTCGACCTGGAGATCAATACTTTTAAACGTCATACAAACCATCAGATACTGTCTTATAGGCCAAATCAATATTCATGTCAATAATCACGGTCTGTCAAAAATCATTGTCATTCTTCTCGTCAGTAATAATTACAATTCAATTAAGTAAACAATTAATTTTAATTTATAATAGCCATATGCTACTTCCCTTGAGTAGTAATAAACTCTGTAAAGGCAGTAAATCAGTATCAATCAGTAATTAATATTAATGATTAATAAACATTTTAAATAATATATATAATGCAAATGTTATCACTCAAATGACCAGTAGGTCTAATAAACCTACTGATATCCATTTGCTCTGTAATGTAATATATAATAATGTATAATAAGAAGAAGAATAAATCATGTATAATAAGAACAACTAACAAGCAATAACCATACAATATACATATTATTCAGTAATAAGTATTCAGTATTAAAAATAATCATAGAACAAAAGAAATTAAGTTGACATTAATAAAAATACAATCTGTCACAATTAAATATTATATAGTATTGGATGGCCAGCAACAAAGAGTGTAAAGTAGGAGTATGCAATATATATTGTCTATGATAATTTCTTAATTGCTGCTTTCACTATTTGTGAGCTCACATTATAATATGTCACTCACTGCAAAGAACAAACAAAAAGCCCAGTCAAAACAAGCTTAACTTAAGTTCACGTGTTCACTGTTTCATAAAGCCAGGTATACCACTGCACATATGCGCTGAGTGCAAGCAGCGCCCAAAGCTAGTGTTCTACCTAAAAGCGTGTGGCTAAACTTCAAAATTAAGGAAAAGCTGCATCAAGAGACAAAACACAGATATCAATAGGATTTCCTTAATCATATGAATGTAGTATGGCTTTGAAACTGTCTGTGTTTTCCCTGGTGGCAGCTATCATGATGACATCTTTTGGCAATGACAAGGTTCTGCAGAAGACATGCCTCATTGCAGAACCACCAATGGATTGCAGCGGTCAAAGACGAAACATACCTGACGCCCATCAGAGTGTGCTCTACTTCAGGAGCAGTTTGGAGAACAGCTGATTGCAGCTGTGTACGCCATTCATGGATCTGAGACCCTAAAGGATGAGCTGGCAGTCCTAGATAACGCCCCAGATCTTCAGGGGCTGGTCAGGCTAGTGATCTGCCTGGATGGCCGCCTTGTATGGTCTGGCTTGGTTGCTGATTCTAGGCCAGTCACACACTCTAGGGTCCAAGACGGGTCACCCACGGAAAATGTCACTGTCCGCTCCGCCTGTCCCCGACTCACACAAGCCCATGCAACTTGGCCATGTTCGGATCCCGGGGTGGAATTGGTGGAAGATATCCACTCAAGCACCCCTGATGGACTCTACCTCTAATTGGAACCTTTCACCCATGGAATCGAGGGTCCCGACTGCTGCTGTAAGGATTCAGATGGGTTTGCTCGACAATCATTCCTCTGAGACATGGACCCAGCTACTTCTTCCAGGTAGTCTCTAGCTGAATGAGGGCCCTGTCTTGGTCCTGCCCTGGTGGAATTGGGGGCTTGGGACAACCTCACTGACAAAGCCTTCGACAGAAAGATCAACTGTCCATTAATCTTCCTAGCATCGCCCATAGGTGCATATCCTATTGACCAGCGGCTGCTCGCCAAGGTAATGATAATACCAAATGATCACATTGAAGCTACAGACTCCTGTTATCCTGGGGTTTCACTGGCTAATGAGTCACCATCCATGGGTTGACTGGATCACTGGATGTGTGCTGCACTAACTAGGTGAGCCCTTCTCTAAGCTCAGTGGATCTCTTCAACATTCTGGAATTCACAATCTAAATGAGGATAGAGTTGCAAGACCAGATCCCAGTCACTGCCAGTATCATCCACCCTTCTTCCTCCCCGGTAGGAGCAAGGTTCTTCTTTGTAAAGAGGCATGTGTGGGCTACCAAGGTATAAACCGAAGAACAAGTATGCCCTTCTGTTGTTGCACTTGGCATTTGAGCTTTAGCAAGGTGCCACCATCTTCACCAGGCAGCATTCGGGCAGACCAAGCCAAGGTGCCCAAACCTGTTGGACACATGAACAGGTAAAGAGTGGTGCTCTGGTGGTATAGCCTAACAACTCTGTAGCCAAACCATCTCGGCAACCCTTACCAATCCCAACAGACCATGGCCGCACATTGTGTTGGACTTCGTGACTGGACTCCAGTTGTATGTCCATCAACCTTACAATCTTCAAGTCGAAGCGCCCCATTCCCCTCCCCAAACTTCCCACCACCTTTGAGATAGCCACTATTCTCATCAACAGCATACTCAGGATCCATGGCATTCCACTGGATATCGTCTCTGACAGGGGCCTTCAGTTCATGTCGCAAGTCTGGCAAGCGGACTCGGATGCCCCCTGCGTACCTTGCCCTGATGGAATGGATCCTGGATCACACCATTCACCATGCACAAGCACCTGGAGCACTTACTCACATTGCACTTCACTTGTAAATAAAAGCACTGTGTTTGCATCGTCATTGTTTCCAGGTCCTTTCTCTTGTGTGTTACACTGCACTTTAGTTCAACCCCAAGGGTCCGCCTCAGCACGATCGTAACACAATCAGCAAACCTAAGCATTAAAACAAGAAAAGTACAGGTGGGAAGATATAAACACTGTCACCAATTATATTGTGACATGACATGGTGCCATTTCAGGTGACTAAGCGAGATGGGTTCAAACAACTTTAGACTACCCAAGATATGCATTGCCAAAGCATAGTCTAATTATTCTTCAATTATTTATATCAACAACAAAATTATTAATATATAAATAGAATAAAAATATTGAAATACTTTCGGTATGCAAATTATACTTATGAAAGATAAACACGCACAGAGTAAAATGGCCTTATTTTCTGAATTAGACAATCACTAACAACTAAATCCCATATAGGAAAATATTACGCACCATGAACGTCATGCCATTTCTTTTACCTGTTTTGATCTCCCAGTCTAACAGTCAAACGGCAGCAATTGCAGGAAGTGAAAACTAAATATAAAACAGAACAGCTGAATTATGGAGACAATTTTAGTGCTAAATTGGAACACGCAAGGAAGTGAGTTATTGTGGCCACCTATATTTTAAATTAATATATTTCACTGCCTCTTCTGTTCTTTGTGGTTACAGATTAATGTGCATCATTTGCACAGACATGGCAAAAAAATGCTGTTTTCTAACATGGCTATGGTTGTTCAAACCATATCAAACCATATCAAATATAATTTGTTTTCACAAACCATGTAGTATTCATGGTATTTTTTTACAGATAAAACAATTGTCATAATGTAAAGGGAACAATAAGCTAGTAGATCTCACTAACTCAACTGACCCTTTTAATGAGACAAGCACACATCTCGGTCACGACTGAATGTTTGATTGATTTAGACACTGACCCCCTGAAGAAGAGGTGGCTTAATTATGACTGAACGACTGGATGAACATTGACCCCCTTTGGAAAAGCTCAGCTTAATCATCTTGACAAAATGATTCACTCATTCAAGTATTGGATCTCAAACATGACTGAATGTAGTTTTTCTCTGTAATCATATGTCATCTCTTAAGAGTAGACAAACACATCTAAAAGCTGTAACATTAGAAAATCCAGTTCAACTATGATGTGTTTAACACACCTCAAGAGTCCAATCTAGCTGTAAATGACTAAATTAAATTCACTATGTTTTATTCCCATTAAGGGCATTACAACAAGCAAGCAGATTGTCCTGTTAATCCCTGAACTGTCTTTGTGTGTAATAGCCTGGCCAGCTTTCCTTCATCGTTCTTCATGAGTGCTTTCAGTTCGCAGTGGGGGAAGATTTACAAGATTAATACAATCAACATAGCTTGAAAACAACTTAAAAAGAATTAAATTGACTGAACAGTAAAATAAATTAAAAAAGTTATAAAGTTTCATATGTGATGAGTTCACAGGCAAAGATCAGGTTACAACATTGCATCAGCTACTATTTACATCTCTACAAGCTTTGCTATCGCTATCTCCACACTTTTTTTGTTTTAAAAGCACAGTGTTAGGAATTAAAATGATTTTACTTTATATACTTCATGGCCAAAAGTATAATACCTCTCAAGTGCGATCTTAATGAAATTAAAAGCATTGTCTAATAAAACACCTAAAATTATCAAATAGTTGTTCAGGAATACATCAATTCATACTAAAAAACATTTGGAAGTTTTCATTTTTAATGCCATCACACAATAGTTTGGCTACACAATCAAAGCAAAAGAAATAAATAAAAGTGCAGAATGGGCAGGTAAGAATGGGCAGGTAATCTTCTCTGCAACACAATAATGCAATGTAGTACCAATATACTCTTTCAAGCTAGTGGTCTCAATCACACTTTTGTTGATTACAGACAGTATGAACCCATGCTATTTGATTTTTTGTTTGGTCAGCTTCATGTCATTTGTTAAGAAACATCCATTCCTGTACTTCAGGACAGCAAGCCATTCCAATTACAGTTGGGACATTGGGATTTAGGGGTTGTCACAAACACTGACAGTCGATTGCAGGTTATACTAAAGAGCTCAGTGACTTTTAGCATGACACTGAGAAAAGGAAACATATGAGTGGCGATGAAGCATATCATATCCTCACAGCAGGACCACCAAGTTATTAAATGTAGTGGAATAAGAGCACAAGAACTGTTAACATCCGTCAGGAGCTTTATGCATAGGCTAATGGTCACCACTACATTCAAGGCTATGAGGTGAACCAGGCTTAAATATCACCACTAGACTCTGGAGCAATGTTGAAACAATGCTGCAACGCAACAACTTTTCATAGATCCAATTTAGAAAAAGTTGGGACGCTAAGAAATTGGACATTTTTAAAAGTAGTAGTGTTTTTTTTACATTTATCTGACATGAATTTTGGCTACAGCTTGAGTCACAAATCTTATGCAAATATTATTTATAATGTTTGAAAAGGGTTTTAAAGAGTTTAAAGAGTTTTCTAATCAGTCTGTGTCTCCTATGGTAAAAGTATTTCATGCTACTGAAGAGCAATAATCATGTTTGAAACACAATCAGCACTGTTGATTATCATCATATAACAGTATTCATGTTTTTTACATGTTATAAGACAGGAAACACAATCATTGAGAAGGAGTGAAAGAAAATAGGATGCACGCCTATTTGTATTATGTCTATTAAGCATTGTGATTAGATGCGTTATTGGTTTCTCAGTGCCGTGTGTGTGTGTGTGAGTGTGTTTCTAAGACATTTCCAGCGTTAATGCAACACACAGAGCAGATGTTCTTTATTGCTGTTACACAGAGCATTGTCATTTTACCCAACAGGCCAGTTAATAAAGGTCACAGAAGAGTTCTGAAATGATCTCACAACTGGGCACGTAAATGCATCCAGGAGTAAGGCACATTCGGAAATGCTGGAGGGTTCATTTGTTGAGGTGTTCGCTTTGTCTGGGAAACCCTTTGGAGTCATTTTGCTGATTAGGAACAGCCAGCATGTGTCCATCAGGAAGAGTGAGGTAGCGGCTGATGATCATGTAGGAAGTGACTGTGAGACAGAGTGTACAGGTTTTGTTATCTAATCCAGTGCATGATGCCATTTTTGAGTCATCAATTCATGTCAGTCACTTGTGTCATAATTTTATTTTAGAAAGGACATGAGGACATCTGTCCTAGAAGAGGTAACTGTTATAGAGATTAGATTATAAATAATCTGAACATGTTTAATTGAAACATATATTATTTCATAATAATTGAAACAATTGGTCTGCACCACATATCACAGAGACCCAGAGCTGTAGTCTCTGGTGAGGTGAACTACACAGACATGCACACATAGGTTATCTATTGGTTCTTAGTGACCCACTTTCTCCTTGAACTTGCATACATGCTTGGTTTACCAGACCAGCACTGCTCAGCACCACATTGGTTCCCAGCCCCCAGGTCCCCAAACAAGCAGCACCCAGAACCACGCATTTATGGCCCAATCCAGCACCATAATCACTGCACATGAAATCAAAACATGAAGTTGATAACCTTACCTTGCCAGAGCTGGGATGTGAACCAAAGTGGCTCTGTGGTAGAGCAATGGTTTGCAGTGCGGAACCACACTGACTTTATACAGCCTCTGGTGAGGTGAGATTGCTTTTGGTCTCCTCACACCATAAACTCCACTATGAAATTGAATTATTGTGTTATAAAATTATATTACATAACATGGTGGTTCAACATGTGAGTTCAGGAATGTACATGTTGAAATTGTTAATAAAAATGTATTTATTTAGTCAGCTAGTCCGGTTAATGGGACCACATTGGGACGCGATGGTTTTGGTCCTAATAACCGGCTGGTCCGATTAAACGAACATGCCC
>JAVSBV010171011.1:0-13857 GCA_033117975.1 Parotocinclus spilosoma | reverse complement strand
TAAATTTTCAAAACTCTCAAGAAAACTTTTTTCACATGGTCATAATGGGGTATTTTGTGTAGAATTCTGAGGAAAGATTAATTTAATACAATTGGGAATCAGGCTGTAACGTAACAAAATGTGAAAAAAGTAAAGCGCTGTGAATGCTTTCCGGATGCACTGTACTTTGCCCATAGTGTTAGATTTTTTAACCATTTCATTAATTAAAACACAAATGAAATTAGTGATAACGATGGACTGTGCAGTGTTTTTGGGGCCGATACCAATCACCTTACAGCATAATCGCCCATTCACCACTACCAATTGAGGGCAAGGCTGGATGCCATTTCAGTGAAATCAAGACAAAAAAACTCCAGGCTGCATCCGACGTTAGGGGTGTGCCCTGCAAAGTCACCCCTTACCATACATTTTCATTATGTGTGCATGCTAAGTTTATGTTGTTGTTCTGTTTTTCCCTCGTGGCAGTTCCTTTGGCAGAATTTTGTGGTAGTTGGATCTCGCGGGATACGCACCCTCTCCTAGACCCACCAATGGATCACAGCGGCTCATAAAGTCTCTTGATTCAAACCCCAAAGCTCTGACTCAGTCCGCCCCTAACATCCGAAGCCGCGTACTTCCATACTGGTTTATTACGATTTTTACAGGAAACTATCCATCTGCATACAATATGGATTGCAATTCTCTTTTCATGCAGCAGGTGCATCGTACTAGTTTTCTGTAATTTAGGTGCACATTAGATGTAAGACAAACTGTATGTAAGACAAAAAATAGACGACATGTTTGTGAGCAGTATATTATTATTCTTAAGACGTCAAGACGTTAAAGTTAATGAATATTTATAAGATGAACTTTATATGGCACATATCGGTACACAACAAATCATGTAAAGTTAAAAAAAAACATTTTAATTGCACGGCTTCTTTTATATACATTACTTTTTTTATATACATTACATTCTTCTCATATACATTACTGGTTAAGTTACCGGTTAATCCTGACAGTGCGGCACTGGCCACATAAAAGATGGCAAATTCAGAGAATTACTGCAAAAAATGACTGTATGTATGAATTTTGATTTATATACTGCTTACAAAAATTTAGGGGATGTTGAAATATCCCCTAAATTTTGGGAGTATTTGTCAGGCTTCTTTCCAAACCATAGAAATGGAAAAAGCCATAATAAATTGGTGTGACATAAACAAATCTGGAAGACTTTTATCCCGGTCACCTACTTTAAAACCAAAGTAATTATTATATACAGTAGTTTTTAAAGGAAATGTCAACTGCAAATGTAGCACAAAAATGACTATTGGAAGCAATTGAAAAAACAAATTGTTAGTCGGGATTGAATGAGTTGTATATACATTACTTCTTATTTGATTTGACTTCACAAATTGAAGCTCAAACAACAAAGAACCAATTACGTTCAAGTTCAAAAGAGCCACTATACTATACATAATGATATGCAAGTATACTGAAATAAAAACATAAAAATACATACGACGTGAATACTTTTACATTTTACATTGTTGTTACACATTGTTAACCAGTTTCATTTTTATCTTAACTACAGTAATTAAACCAAAAAAACATTATATAATGCTGCTAATTTACATTTCATATACGCACTTAATACATTTTCATATTTTTATATTGCATGTGAACACTGACATTGTAGGTGCTTTTACACTGCCATTATATTAAATGAAGGTATTTTTCACCAACTAGCCAGTCGTTTCTCAACCCAGCTGAACAACTGCACCCCAGTCCTACCTTAACTGACCTGTTTGATAAAAATATCCACTTATGAACACCCAAAATGAGAGCGCTATGTTATAATAAGCTCACGCAGAACACGCAGACCTAGCCACTGCACTGCTCCAGATAGTGTGTTCCAGATATAATCATCCCAGAGGATGAGGTCGGTGGAAGTTGGGAATAAAATCACCTCATGTGACGTGAAACAGCTCTTCTTAGTTCTACCTGATGCCATCATATCACATGGGCTTTTTTTGTTTTCTGACCTTGAGTTTCAGGTGCTGACAAAGCAATATTCATTCCTCTGACAATGAGAGAGCATTTCTGAAGATTTTCTTTCCCACTACCTCCATGCCTATTCTTTGAGTTTTGTAGGTACTGTTTTGCCACATACTGTGCCTCAGAACTTCCTAGGCCACTTTTATAGCCTTCTAGAGCCTTTTTAAATTAGTGTATTTACAATAAACGCCCATTATCCAAAATTTTCATGGTTTGTTATGGAAAAATACCTATTTGGTTTCTGTATCCTTAAATCCTCCCTCAAATTTTGTGATGCCAGTGTAATAGAGTTGCATGAGGGTCTCTTTTTGATACTAATTACTTTTCCTCTCTAATGAAGCAGGAGCAGGGGTTCCTTCATTATGGTTACTACTACATGCAGGTTCTCTATTCTAGCACTAAATGCGGCAACATTAAATAAACAACTATTAACTCTAAACCACTGAATACAATGAAAGAAGAGGTCATAAGTAAGAAACCAATCAGAACATCATCTACTTCTGGTTATTTACCAATCATCTTTCTTTATAGCAGATTCAAGTCTATCATATGTTATAGCAGTACTTGTCACAGCTGGGACTTGAATATTACACCACCAGAGCTTTGCCGCTTTTTAAAAACTTTATTAAAATGATTTTTAACTAATGTACTGAAAATTAACTTAATATTAATAATATCAGCATAATAACCAGAAACTGCTATTTTGAATTACTCTGCTCATTTAGACAACTACAAATAAAAAATAAGCTCGCCCTAGGCTTGCTCAATTTGGGATTGGCCTTAGACATTAGAAGATAATCTGAAATGGAAAAGATGCTTTGAGACAGTTTAAGCCTTAGAATAACCACAGATACTTCAGAGATACCGATGTCAATGATCATAGCAGCACAGAAATTCTCGACCTCTTAAATGCTACAAAGAGCATACTATATATAACACAGGTCTTTTTATGTTCTTCCTTCCAGACTGAGCTAAAAATATTTTTAAATGGTTTATTGTAATCTTATTTTCGCAAGTGATTTTATCTGCATCCAGAGCAATATTTTGTGTCAGATGCAGCAGTAAACACTCTACTTTTTCACTTACAACAGATCTTAATTAGTTATTTTGCAGGTAACTCTGACAATTTAACAAGCCACAGCTCATGTCTGATCTTATTTCATCAAGCTGTCTGAAAACGTTAGCATTTAGCGTTAACCTTATTTTCTACTGTACCTTCACAGGCAGTGACTGTCCTAGTTTCTTAATGTAATCCCAATCCTGTGATCTGGCAACACTTATTTGTCCTGCGCTTAAGCTAGTCAAAGCCTTTAATTTAATTGTAGCTGCAGTATTAAATGTGGGACTAAGACCCAGGTAAATATGATATATAATAAACCAATATGACAAAAATGACAAAGGGTTACTTATGGTGACACATTTCTATTCCAATGACTGATAAAGCCACAAGGTATATAAATATCCTAATTTAGAGGAACTTTTACAACCCTAGGTTATACATTTGTGTTAGAAATACAGTTATGAACAAAACAAACAAAAAAAAAACCCAAAAAGTGCTTCACCTGCAAAAGGCTAGTGTATCACTTGATAAGAGATGGTTAATTGCTAGACATGTCTCAGCATGCCATTAGAAACTTACGAGTTTGAAGGACCTACGGGGTCAGCTGTAAGATCTGTGGGGCAAATGTTCTGCATGATTATATACAGAACCTTTATACCTCAATTTCCAACTTTATCTCATCTTGTAAACAGGCTAGGTGCGGCCCAAGAGGGTAATTTCTCCAATAAACTTATCATTTTGCTCTAATATTGCAAATGCATACATATATCATCATTAAATGTCTGAAGACCCATTTATTCCCCACTTACCTCAACTAACCCCCACCCTTCTCTTTCTCCCTCTTAAAAACACACACACACACACACACACACACACACACACACACACACACACACACACACACAGCCGTTACAGTTTCAAAAGTGTATTATTGTTTAGATTTCTGATTATTAAGAATAGATTATGTTACTGATGTCTTAAAGCACTTTTGTAAATATCTCTGGATAAGGGCGTCTGCTAAATACTGTAAATGTAAATGTAAATTAGCTTATTTGCTTGTTGTTTGTATTGGCAATGAGTGTAATTTATTACAAAGTAAACAGCTTAGATATAAAAAAAAATGTAACATTTCTATTTTCCAATAAAATTATAAAAAGTGATAACTTCATTAAAATAATGTGTTTTTATTACTACTCACAAAGACACAGTTTGTATTACTGATGTCATATCTACATGAGTTTTGCAACATATTATCATCCCCAACATTACCATCATTAACGCACCAGCCTATGATTTCTGTATGAAATGACTGTATTTAAAGACAATTTTTGTTTATGTTGTAAATGTGGAAATAAAGACTTACGGGAGCACACATCAGCCATGAGAATTAAAGTGACATTATGATGTATGATGTATGGAAATGTAATTTAGTCATGCATTCCTCCTGATCAGCATTGTTGCCATTAACGCAGTTAAAATATGCAGTATTTTATTTTAAAAAAATAAATAAATAAAAAGGTTTACATAATTTATACAATATTTCAAGTGCCTTTTATACTAGCTGTTGGCTAGCTTTAGCAAATTGCAACATGACCTGGCAACATGTTATTACCAACACATTAAGTATTATTCTGCTATGCCAATTAGATAATAAATATATAATATATTTAAATCCTATATACACTCACATACACATATACACATATATACACAGTTTTAGCTATTGTTAAGTCATTAAAGAATATAAATACTATCCTAACATAGTAAAAACAATCATTAATTAATTTTATTTTTCAAAAGTTAAGATGGCAAAAAGAAGATTCTTGAAAAATCACCAATAAACAGAATACAGAGTGCAAACTGCATTCTGGATGATCAGTTATCAGTGACTTTTGTTTACTTAAGGCGCATTATGGCTTGGTGATCCTTACGCCATTATGACAGACCTCATCTAAAGAAACTGCTTCCTGCAATCTGGGGATGATTACTGATTACAACCTACTGTAACAGCGGTTCATTTTGGTGTCCTTATTTGGCAAACACACCAATGTTCCCATTTTCTAGGCTTATTTTTGGCTTAAAACACATTCTGTTATTTTTTTCTTCCCAGCATAAAATCACAAATCAAGTTTAAGCTCATGAAGTTTAAGTTTATGAATAAGTAAAAGCTTTACACTTGAAACTCAGGTTAAACCCAACTGTACTCAGTGATCATAATATAAACACTGTATGTACAAAGCGAGTTAAAACCCACAGGACTTGCCGCGGACTTTTCGCAAACGCTGCCAAAACTATTGTTGTGGTTTCTCCATCAGTGTCGGTCTTCGAGCGACAACTACATGGCCTGTCATCCACTATCCCAGTTTCTCAGAATTTGGCTATGAGGGATGCGACAGTGCTCTGTGAAATTGGTGATTTTTCTAGGTGTATGTTGTTAAAGTCTGTGGCTATAATAACGCAGACACCAGAATCATCAATTCCATCTTTAGGCCAGACGTTTTTAATTGCTTGTTCCTCGGATGTCCCTACTTAAGAATCTACTGAGGAGGGAGGAAAAAAAAAATCTTTATTTTTCAGCACTTTTCAATTTCTCGAGGACTATGTGGAATCAATATAAGGAAGGGGGAAGAAATAAAAATATACTATAATATATATAATATAATATATATAATATAATATATATAATTAATTTTATTTATTTATTTTTGAACCATTAGTACTGCTGCGGATCCGCGAAATACCAAAAGCCGACTTTTTTTTTATTTAAATTTTCTTTTGTATTCAAATATGATCGTCGGCAGATCCGCGAAACAAGCAATAAAAAAAAGTCTGGCCTTACAGTTTTCCTTAGTTGCTCTTCGTGGTTTTCTTCCTACCTAATAAGAGGTGACTGTAGACCAACGTGTTGATATGGCTCATCAGCTTTGTGTCTGTGTATTGTTCTTGTGTTGCAGCCAACACACTTGGCTAACTTCACACAGGTGCAGAGCATCCAGTACTCCACCATGGAGGAGCGTGAGAGGAAGGGCATGCTGCAGTTGGACGTGGCTGGAGCAGCTGAGGTACTGCACTGTAGCCAACATTGTTTGGAACACACACTGAAGCGTAATAATGTCATTTCACACGCTGGTTTTCCACCAACGGGGTGCCAGTGCTGATCTAGTCTGTGCTTCCTCTGGTTTAAAAGATTTCAATCCGTTATGTAATAATATGTCAGTGTTCTTAAAGCACCTCTGGCCTTGAGCTCATATGTAACTCTCAAAGACAAATCTTCTGTGTACACAACATAGTAATACCCTCATGTACGCCAGTTACATGCAGGAATAAAGCTGATTCACTGTTGTTGTTACGTTAATGTAGCTGTGTTGTACCCACCAATATCAAAGCACAAACAATTCCAATTGTCAGTGTATAATGTACTAAACTGTAGATTTAGTATTATTCTTGTAATAATACGATTATCAAGTGAAAAATGTTAACCATTAATTATTTTTTTTTAATTCTGGGAGCTGTACATACAGAATTTTCTTGAAGTTGCTCTCAATCTCCTTCTTAATAAGTCTATTAGCTCTCATGGATATGTTCTTTGGTTTTTGTCCTGCAGCTAAGAACTAGTATTACAGAATATTTTCCAGGAAGTCAATGACCAACTTCCCTACATCTGGCCTAAACTATGTAGACATCTCTTCTGTTAAGTGATCTTCAGCCAAACCCCCTTGTAACATGTTCGTAATATGAATCATACAGGCATGCAATTTCCTTAAGCAACAGTTTCAGTAGAGTAAGGCCGTACTGAACATGAGTATCTGCCCAACATGTCAGTTTATCAGCTTGCTGTCCTTGTCAATAAGGCTATAAAGTCATAGTTTGACAACCAATGGAGATGACGCCATCGTACACCTTTGGGTATTCAAATTCCTTTGGGTTTGAATTTGGGTTCAACCAACATCAGTGCCAGACCACTTAGGCTCCACAATCTACTGAAAAGCCATGTCAGAAGAGTAGGAGCATATCGATACCCATGTTTATAGAAGCAAATTTGGGTGTCCACAAACATTTGGCTAAGTAATGTATATGCTACAGTTTGTGTACATACATTTAAAGCTAAATTAAAAAGGTATGGAAAACGCAAATAAAAGAACCCCACACTGTTCTCTTGACTTTCATTTCTTTGCAGACAGTTGAAATTTATTTCATGTTGTGTCTGGTCAACTTAATTTCAGTTATTAATAAACATCAATTCTTGCATTTCATGCCTGCAACTTTTTCCACAAAAAGTTAGGACAGGGTAATTTAAGGCTAAAAATTAGGTATTAAAAACGATGTGATTTCAAAAAGGTGATCTCAACCCGTAATCATTATTCAGTACAAAAGCAATATCCACATAAGGCACTGAACCACTGAGAAACAAAGGTGGGCAGAGTATATTCAGTTTGTCAACCACTGTTTTAAATGCTACTCCAACATGCCAATGTACTTTTCTGCATTAGTGCAGCCATAAAATAAGTGTAAATGTTGTTCTTTTCCCAAGGGTACTGATACAACCCCCATGTCATACCTTGCTTATTAACACCGATGCTGCTTTTATCATTTTGTCATTTGCATTACATGATTTTGGTTCAAATGAGGCTTCTTTTTTTTAAGTAGCATTTATGGTTATATCAGCTATTAATTAATGATTCAGTTCTGTCTGCGGAATGCACTGTAGAGGGAGAAATGAAAATTTCAATCATTTTTTTCATGCATTTGTTGACGAACTGGAGATCCCTCTGCCTGCCTTTGCCCCTTATAGTGTTTAATGGATACTGCTTTTGTACCAAGTTATGTTTCCAGTCATCTGTTGAGAGTACCTGTTTGAAACATGTTTCTTATTATCTGATTTTTTTCCCCTCATTTTGGGATGTATGAAGTATTGTGCATCTCTGAAATGTTACCATACTTGTATACACATGATTTTTTTGGAGCCAAATCCAGTATGACACGTGATAATTTACAAGTTGTTTATGCTCGTGTGTGCGTGTGCACGCGTCTGTAAATGTGTGTGCGCAGCTTTAGGGGTGTGTCGGGGTATAAAGTGTTTGGGAGGGACTCCCTGGCCAGTGTAACTGGATGCAGTCGAGCAGTTAGTCGGGGATTTCTCACTAGCCATTCAGCTATACTGGGCTGAACTGATAATGACTCATTGTTGGATGCTTTCTGTCTTTTTCTCCGTGTGCATCTCTACTCGCCCAGCCTCTCACTGTCACCACGCCATCCTTCACTACTGCAGAGAACATGGCAGACCTGATCGACGGCTACTGTCGCCTAGTCAATGGTGTTTCCCATTCCTTCATCGTCAGAGCACAGAAGGGTAAGACTTCTACTTCTACTAGACTTCTATTCTTTATTATAAGTGGCAGATACCATTTGGTGGTAATGTGATGGGTCTTGCGATGCACCCCCTCCAATCCTGGCTTGATTCCAGCCTTGGTTAACACGATAGTGAATAGACTACATTGTTCATTATGTGTCATGAGAGGAAGGCTTTCTAATGCAATATGTTTAACTGTGGAGTTTTGTAGCCTAGCAATATATAGGATTGTATAATAAATATCAAGACTGGCTTTAAGAGTATTTTGATTTTACTTTTTTAAGTTTTTTTTGTGAATATGAGTGTGTGTTGTTCTTGTACATGGGCCGAATAAGACTGGTGATCGGTAATCAGAAAATTAAAATTAGAACGTTTTCAGGTCTTGATTTATCTTTGTTTTGTTTTTTTACCAACAGAGGGAGAGAGAGCGCTTCCATCTATTCCAAAGTAAGTATAAACTGTCAGTAAGCACACTAACTTTATATCTCAGAGATATGTTAGTTATCGTCACTAACAAGCTCAGAGCCCTAGATTCTCTCTTCAATCCCAACCCTGTGTGGAGTTTGCATGTTCTCCCCTGTGCTTGAATGGGTACTCTGGTCTCCTTCCACATTCCAAAGATATGCTTCTTTGGTTAATCGGTGTTTCCAAAGTGCCCCTAATGTGTAAATGTATGTGCTCTACAATGCATTGGCACCCTGTCTAAGGTTTTTCCTGCCTTGTGCCCTGTGCTGCCGGCTAGGCACCAGCTCTCCCGCAACCCTGACTATGATAAATCTCTAAGATAATGAATGAATGGAATGCTTTTAAGAAACAGCATCTGCAATCAGGTGTGTGCGCCATGAAATGAAGTGTTCATATATTTATGTTGCGGAATCTGCTTTAGCACAGTATTGAGCAAATCTTAATTTATTTGATTATGATTCGTTTTAGAACAAAGTAATTTGTAGAATGTATAGAACAGTATATAATATTGTAGAATGCGTTGTAGTGTTGGACACAAATGCACTTTTATTTTATTTTTATTATTATTATTTTTTTTTTAATGATTTGTCTAATAAACTCATATTACAGGGTTGGCAACAGTGAGAAGCGATTGGAGGCAGTCCGAGCAGGGGTGCGGGCAATCTCTGTATCAGGTATGAGCGTCTTTGAACTATTCAGCTTCCTGTTTTGATGTGACTGATCACATTAAAGAATAGAAATTGTACACAGCATCACATACTCAAATATTAATATTATGATTGCAGGGATAAAGTTGTCTTTTCTGTACAGGTATTAGTGATTTGGCTAAAATAGAGGCAACAAAATGGCTCTCAAACACTTTGCGGAGACATGTATATACTTCAGAATATGAATTATCTGATTAATGAATAAAAAAAAATAAAAAAACCTTTTATGTCACATATTTCTGTAAGATTCTTGGCTGGCAGCAATGTCGAAATCCAGTTACTGATTTATGCAGCCAGAGGTTTATCTTATTACTAAAGTGCATGTGAACTTGTTGATTACTGACAACATTTGATTTTCTGTTGTTTTTGGATAATTGAATGCATGTAAACACACTAAGTGACACTGTCTGTGCTGAATGAAAAATTTAGATTGAGGGAGTTATTCGCTGTGAGAGGTAGATCGGTTCAGTATTGGTCAGATTGAACATCAGAAAGGCAGCCAGATACTTAACTGATTATTGGGAGGTGGCTGGTGGGAATTAATAGCAACATTGAGTATCATCGGCAAAGCAGTGGTATGAAAAGTACTAGGTTGAACAGAACTGTGACGAGAGCAGTGTCTGTAGAATAACCTGGCTTGTAACCAGGTTCCTTGGTATCAGGTTTCTTTAATAAAAACTTTTATGGTTTTGGTCAGGTATTGTATCTGGTGAGCATGTCATGAGAATTTGTGTCGCCATTTTAGTGCCGGTAAGCATTTTGAATATGAATATCCAGCGATAACCATGGGCTTGAACCACCTTGTCTGGATTACAGAAGGATGATTGAATATTGGTCATCTTTTATCAAAACTTAAGGTCCTCCGTATAGGAAGGACAACCACCGGAAATCCAGTGTTACATGACCTGTTGAGTTTGATCAACGACTAGATGGTACTGGTGGATGAGAATAACCTTTCCTGTCCATAGCTTGTTTTTTAATGCGGTTTTAAGTTTAAGTTTTAAATGGGACCAGCTGCCATGAGCCATAGAGAACAAAGTTTTATGTTTCAAATAGAGAACAACCGTTTTAATCCGCGCCCAAACCCGGTAACCTCTTTCAGTGACAAGATTGACCCAATGTTTAAAAAAGAACATTTTAGTGGTTAGCATTAGTATGTCCAGCGAGTTGTTTTCCTTTTGAGACACACAGGAGTGAAAAGAGTGCACTTGTGCTCCAGAATTACAGCTGCAATAGCGTGCATCATGGAAGTAGTCTATAACTGATCCATCTTCAGCTTCCAGATGCCATCTGCACTGTCAACAGGAAATGTGTATCCACAAAAGCCCCTTACAAAGACAGAGGAATTTAAGCTCTCATGCTTTCTTGTGCAGAATGCTGCTTCTTGCACAGTTCTGTAGGGTTACTAAACTTTCATCAGCATATCCCTCCCTCTCATATCCATGCTAATTTCTGTCCCATTTATCCCTTTTGTGACTTGGAGAGATAACGGCAGTGAGATAAGGAAATTAAAGCGTGAGAAGCCCTTAGATAAGAAGGTTTAGAGAATGCTTATAGCCGGAGGGCAGCAATGCCACAGAAAGGGCTGATTGAGAAGCGGAGGGCAGGACTGGTTGATTATTGCCGCCATGCTGTTGGAACACAGTTACATAGTGAAAGAGCTGCTTGTGTGAGGAGTTGGACATGAGGCCAGACCGAGAGACTGGCTGAATGAGAGAGTGTTTGGATGTGGCTGCGCAGATGTGCTGTTGCGTAGCTATGATGCTGAAGTATTAATTTAAGGTTGTGGTGATTAACAAAATGATGGTTACATTTCTGTTTCTCAATACTGAAATCTTTCCAATTATTTTTCAGCTTATTTAAGAACAAAGTACATGCAGGATGACAAATGCAATGATACTCCCTGTAAAGTAAAAGGGACAATTGGATTAATATAAATGTATTGTACTGTTTGAATGATACCATTATATTTGTGTGGTGTGGTGTTTTTTGTTGTTTTTTTTATACGAAAGAATTGCGATTGTTTGTTTGTTCCTTGTAAAATAGTCCATCAACCTAAACTGTCCAACCACCAGCCTTATATAAACCTTTGAGTCCTTTGAGAACTGTTGAAGGATTAGAGGATGACTAACACAAACTGATGAGCTACTGTCTCTGACTTTACATCTACAACGCGGAGCAATAAGATAGATGTGTCTAATAGAAGACACAGCGAGTGAACACCGAACCCAGTCCCAACATGACCAGGTCCCGCCTGAGTGCAGTAACTCCCTCCATCATTTAGTTATCAGGAGATAACTGAGGACTCGTTATCTTCAGTCTATTTCATTACAGTCGATTCCGGTTAATCAGACCACATGCCCTATGTTACAAGACGGGACATGCTATGTACCGTATTAAATGTTTATTAAACCTTTATTGATTTTCACATCGATTTACACGTATAACGAACATACAAACAAGAACGTTCTACAAAACGATCTACAACAATATGTGTAGGTACATTAGCATGTGAAGCGTAATACTGTAAAAAACAAGTCCTTGCTAAATTCCAGTAAACGTAATAATTCCAGTAATACTTTAGGATTTGGTCTGAATAAGCGGCTGGTCCCATTAATCATTGGTCCTCTTAACTGGAATCAATTGTATTTATTTAAAATGTTATTTCTAATTTACATTTTACATTTTATTATTTATATTATTTACTTAATTTTACTCTTACTACAACTTAATTATGTTTTTTTTTTTATCTTGGTCCTCCCAAGATTTATAACTTCATTGAGTTTTTCCTTTCCATTGTCACTCTAGGTTTGCTCAATTTAGGATTGGCCTTTTAAGATAATATAATATTGTAAAGCTGCTTTGAGACAATGCAGCATTGTAAAAAGCGCTATATAAATCAATTTGACTTTGAATTTGAACTTCAACAGCATTGCTGTGACTGATTTAATCATACCAGTAAAACACAAACTAAAACCACCACCACCACACCACGGTGTCACTGCAGTGCTGAGAATGATCCGAATAGTACCTCGTCTGTGTTGGTCCTGACCATTAGAGAGCAAATACAGGGGACTAACCAAGTATGTAGCGAAACAGTTGGACTACAGTCTTTAATTGTAGAACTACAAATTGATCCTATATGGAAAGGGGAACTTAGTACTTTAGTTATTTCACTAATATTTGTGAGCGGTATAATAAATTGGACAGCGAGTGTATGTAATTGTGTATAAATGCAGTTTTATGGAACAGCTTATAGTAAACATGAAGGTTTCAGCCTTGTGCTGTTTACACATCTGGCATTACACGCACCATACCGTCCAGAGCATGTTGATGTTTAGCCCGTTAGAGAATGGAAAATCCTTTGTCAGGGTAGGAGCAGGCAGTGCATCATCTGTTTGTATGTGTCAAGTTTAATGACCTAATCTGCCAAGCAGAGTACATTAATTAGCGCGCTTAGAGAAAGGCTTTGGCTTGAAATAAACATTTCCCCAATTCTCCCTTACCTCAAATGTAAGCAATCAGCAATAACATGTTTATATCCAGACAATGTGGTACTGGAGGTACTGGGATAATTTGGCTAACAAGCAATGGCCTATCTCATCAAAAACAAAGTGTTCAGTTCTGAAGTAATGATAATCCAATTTGCTGATCTGGTTCCGGGTGCATATTGAGATCGATTCATCCAAGATACTGGCTGCACTACGAAGCCTTACATTGTTTATATATGCTTTTTTACTTGTTGTTATGAAAAGTGTTCTGTACTGTTTAATCACTGCTACTGTTCTCATGTTTCCTACCTCTTTGCTATATCTTGCTCTCTTGTTGTTGTCTCTTCTTTCTTGTTCTTTTCCTTTTTTTTCCCCCTCTTTTTTTTTTGAAGACTCTGTGACTCCAACACCACCTAAATCTGCTAAAGCCCGGCGCTTCCTCCTCCCTTTTGTCTTCTGCTCCCATGATTCTCCACCCAAGGGTAGCCTCCATATGTTCTCCAATTATGCTTGTGTGTGCTTTGGACTTGCACTCTGCTCCGCTGTGTGCACTGACTCACCTGCTCCTCTTCTGCTTTTCTAACAGTTCACATAGTTTTAGTGGCCATCTGTGTTTCAACCAGTGTATGTTTAAGGTTCATTTACCTCTGTAATTTGAGATTTAGTTTAATAAATGTTCAGTAAGTATCAGTTAGCCATTGAGTACTCATAAGTCCCCATTTAAACCTTTTAGGAGTACCAAGATAT